>JANAVB010023995.1:9829881-10127381 GCA_029216955.1 Iris pallida | reverse complement strand
ACTACTAACACTAATTGCAAACCACTAACATTATTGTTATCCATTTAATTCAATTAGTCAAAAATATATTATTTACAAAATTATATTTGGTAAATATTTTATTTACTTAAAAAATATTCATAATATATGTATATATTCAAGAAAATGAGCAAAAAATAATTTATGATAAATCTCGCAATAATAGTTTTTTTCAAAACCAATGCCCCAGAATCATGAACTATACCAGCATATTATGAGCGAAAATATATTTTCTATTAAATTTCATGACTCCAAAGATTTAGAAAATTTGAAAATAGGAATTTAAAAATATTCTAAAAAATTCAAATTGGGTTATCAGATGTTACAAATCTACCACCTTAAAGAAATTGTCCTCGAAATTTAAGGTTGATAGAAAGTTTAGTCAATACCTTAGGCATGATCAAAGAACGACGACCTTGGCATGATCAAGATAATCAATTCAAACCACTTAGGCACGACTAATGATTTTGGCACGGTAGAATCGTAATATGAACAAATTTTATAGGTGTGATTTAGAGTAAACTCCAGTCATTTAGGCACGATTAGAAAATATAAAATTATTTTAGGCACGATCTTAGTCATGGCTAGCAGAATCGAAGGTAGAATCGAAATTCAAGTATAGAATGATTTAGTAGGGTCTGGATTGATAAAAATCAGATTCAAAATCGCACAGGCACGATCAATGATTTAATGAACAAGATTAATTAAGTCATGAATAATGATTAGAGCTCGGACGTGATTAAAGTTTTAAAATGATTTAAATTCACTTGGCATGATCAGGATGAGATTACGAAAATCAAAATCTAAGCATGACTAGAAAAAATCTAAGCACGAGTGACTATAGGATCGAAATTTAGGTGCGATGTAAAGGTTTATTCAGACATGATCGAAATCCAGATTCTGACATGACTAAATTTGTAATCAAATTCGATAATCGTGACCAGAGATTAGAAATTTTAGGCACGATCAGGAATAAAAATTAATATGTAGAGTATAATCTTTAAAACGATCGTGGGAATCAAAGTCGTCTAGTCATGCTAGGTCATCTAGGCACGACTAAACATAAAATTTTAGGTATAATTAGGAAACCAAATCATGGGCAGAAAAGAGTTTAGGCACTATTGAGAATTAGATCAAAGTTTTTTTTCGCACAAGTAATAATGACATTGAAATCTAACACAATCAGATTTTTACGATCAAAGATAAGGTCAATCTAATTTTGATCAAAACAGTATTCAGATAATGAAGAATATATTCGTAGTCTAGGCATGAGCAGTAAAGGATTGAAATCCAAGTCACGATCTTTAATAATCATTGAGTATAGTCAATGATCAAGAACCTTTGCACAATAAAGAAGATGACCAAAATGGTTGGTAACGGTAAGGAGGATCAAAATTTAAGCGATATTGAATTTAAGGAATGATTTAAGGATAGAGAGATCAACCTCTTCTACTAGGATAGAAAAATCAAAAGATAGGATTTCATAAGGAAGTCAAGGTAATCATCTTACTCCCCTTCGACTACTACCAGATTACCTAAAGTCCAGATATACTACTACAAAAAAATTATAATCTTCAGTCATAAAGCTTGAACCCTTTTATAAATACTATAGGCTCGACCTTTATTCCAAAAGTACTACCCACGAAGTATACTCTTGTTAGAACTCCTTAATCAAAATTTTTTGAAATCCTTTATCAACTCAGTCCAAATTCCTCCACTTTGTCTTTACTTATATCCGAAATCCTGAATTAAGGTTTATAAAGTCCTTGAACTTGTTCAAATCGTACTGCTCGTATTACTCAAATCTTATGCAACCTTACCATAAAAATTTATTCTCCATTATTTAAATATCCACCCTAACTTAAGAATTTCCATAAAAGTCTCTAGATTTTCCTATAGTCAAAAATTTTGTGTTCTTCCGGTTCCTAATCAATCTCGTACCAGTATTTGCTCAATTTCATGTCACCGCATGTAGTCATAAGCTTCCTTCCATGTATTTGGATTCCTAATTTAGTATCTAGTCTATAATGTAATATCCCAAGAATCAGTAACAGCAACAAATATCTAAATTCTCAAAATCAAATTGCCCTCGAATATCCTCACATGTTCTAAAAATACAACTACAAAATATTGCAGTTCTCACCATTCATATATATTCTACTTCTTCTTACTCGCAATCCTCCTATTCTTTCCAAAATAATCTGTATTCAAAATATTCCTCTAAGTGTAATTGTTTCCAATCTGTTACTACCGGTCTCTTGAATTTGTTTCCATTTCCAGTCATATTCTTTTCCACTAATTATATCTCAATGTCCAATGCTCTATATTCCTATAGGATCACCACTTAATAACAATTATGTCCTTTCCGAGTTAGATGATTATAATACTTCCTCGGCCTTTCCCAAGTAAGAGATACGAGAATTCAAAAGTTTCAAAATATAACTAATAGATTTAGATATAAGATAGCTTGATGGATGTAAGTAGAACAGAGTAACCAAGACAAAGAAAGTAACGATAGAAATTTATCTTGCTCATCTGGTCATAATGGAGTGAACCAATTTAAGATATGATCTAATAACCATACACGTCTACCTGAAATCATGTTACCCAGAATTTTGGACATGCTAGTAAGCATAGCTGCAATAAACGATAGAGTCCATAACTAAGGTATATATATAATCATGTTATATAGAATTCTCACCACACCAACCGGTATGGCTGCGAGAAACTCTAAAATCCAAAACTACGATAAGTATACACCAAATCTGGCTCTATGTTTTCATCATACCAGCTAGTATGGCTGCGATAAATTCTAGAGTCCAACTAAAGCAGACATTTATCTTTCACACTGTCCTCATCAAATATATCATCAGAATATACCTTAATTTAGTCTATATAATTCATCTCATTACCAAATAAAAGTTAACAACGAACACTAAGATTCAATCAACGAACAAGAAAGAGTAGACGAAAACAAGCGAAAACAGATTTTGAGGTAGGTTTAGAGTAAGATTCTCAGGGGTCGTCCCAAAGGTACTATCTTGGTCAAAATTCAAAATTCCTTTAATATGGCCTAATAGAATTCTCGACCTTCATATATAAGATTGACTAATCATCTTCTCTTAATAATCCAAATTGTTTAAATTCAGTTCACTATCTTGTTCCTTCTAGAGTCTATAAAACTTATCTCAATGCAATAATTGGGTTCGACAATGGATAAGTATTCAAAAATCAGGATGAGCAATAACAAGTGAAAATAGACTCAATAGAGTTTCAAAGTAAGTTCTTAGGGGTCATCCATGGAATCTATCAAAAGATTCTAATATGTTATTGAATACCAAAACTCTTAGAATATTCTATGATTCAAATCCAAACCCTAGGACAGGCTCGCAGTAGTACGGCTAAGCCTAAGTACTACCACGACTTCGCTTTTTGTTGCAAAGACTGACCTACATGGGCCACCATAAAAATGTATCACGACCCGTACCCGGATATTAAGCACGAGTACGTGGGCCACGCACAGCCTACCCCGTAGTATTGGCGGTAGAACGATGTCATGTACCCAGTAAAATATCTCAATAGTTCTATAATCCACTAAAATAACATGTACTCAAATCACATACAGCTAATGAATATATGAAGGAAATACAACAAAAGAATCTATATGATGATCATACATATCAAAAATGTATCGAAGACATATCCGATGAATAAGACATAAATCTAGAAAAGAATATGACCTAGAGCTCTCCATATGTCAACTCAAAGGTACATCGAGATCTGTCATCATAAAGTCCAGGGTGTAGGACATAACATTACCTAAAAATAGTTATCCAATCAGGATTGGAACGAAGTACGTAACTATGAAAGCAGTTTCATTGCATGGTAGAAATATATAACTTGTAATAGAAAAACATACATGAGATACCAGATGAAATACAAAGAAACGGCATCACGAAAGTATAGGAAATAAGTACATGATAAGATAGGGAATATACCATAACTTTAAATAAACAGTGATCTAGAGCACAAGATAGTTATGTGATTGGTTTAGGTTGCACATGTATTCTACGGTAATGTGATTATACATGAAGGGTATAATCGACATGCACATGATTATACTAGGGTTTTAATCACATAACTACTTCTACTCCCCGCCCCAATCAATAAACATGGATCTGATCACGACACGTTAGGTACATGATTGTTATTTGCACATGAAGCACATGAAGCACATGACGTACATGAAGCATATAAGAGAATAATAGGAATACAAGGAGCATACGATGCATGATAAAGTACATGCACATGAAATACCCGATGTACTCGATAAGGGGATAACATCTCCTGACAAGATATTTAGCATAAATTTGTGTAACAGCGTGTCAACATCGAGTAAATTAGTCTAGAGCAGGTAATATAGATACGATCATGAAGAAAACAATCAGAGGAGGTACTCGCCTCAATTTGGTTGGAGTCGACATGTACGATACGAACGTGTTGACACGGAATAGATACGATGCTAAGCTCCACAAGATGGTCCCAACCGACGGCATAGACAGTTCCATTGGGTGAAGAATAGTCCAAATAGCCTAGTTGGTATATGAAGCCCAAAATCAGAGTTCGGCACGATAATCGAATCAAGAAATAGGAAATAACTATTATAGTCACGATTTATAAATTAGTGGGAAAATGCATAACTAAATACGTATATCTAATTCTGGAAATTATTTATAATATTTAGAAAATATTTCATTAATCAAAATATTTTTAAATATTTGTTTTGAAAATATAGAAAACATTTTTGTGCTAAATCTCTAATTTTGTCAAATATGAGTTTTAGGTCAAAACTTAATAAATTTTAGAATCACAAAATATATATTTTTATATAATTTCCAAAAAAATATACTACTAAAACAATAATATCGATAAGGATGATAATAATAATAATACACTATATAATAACAAAAAAAATCCGTAATCACTATTATTAGTATTAATGGTAAAAATTAGAAACTCTAATTGTTCATACAGCAAAGGGGGAAGAAGTGAGTTGTTGTCTCACATTCCTCATTCCTTAAAATAAAAGAAAATGAGGGGTCATCTATTGACCCAAAATCGAAGGGAGCTGCCCCCTTCCTATTCAATTAAAATCAATCCCACATTGAGTGTGAGAGAGAAAATAAAAAGAGGCTACCCTATTGTCCCAAGCAAAGTTCGAAAGGAGGAGGAAGAGAAAAGCTTACAGGGGGTCTCATACAGGGGCTTCGGCATTGGCGGAGCGGCCTGGCACAAGGAGGCGGGGAGCACGATGACGTACGGCTCCCAGCGATCCGGGTCTATAGCTGTGGCGATGACCGCGGTCAGATCCACGTCGGGCGTCGGCTCTAGAGGAGCGGCGTCGGGTGATAGGAGCACAAGGTGGACGGGTCGGTGCAGATCCATCGGTCGTCGGGCGACGGACGATGGCGGCGAGGAGAGAGGGTATGGTTCTCACTCACTATCTCCTCTTTGGTGGTATGGTCGTATTTTGGTGGCAACGAGAGATGCTGGTGGGAAGTTGATGAATGTGGTGGTGGTGGTGGTTTTGGTGGTGGGTGAGGCGGTTGGGGGCGGCATGGTGGATGTGGTGGAGTTCTTAGTGTTAGATCTGGTTTGGTGTAGAGGTGGCCACGATCAAGGTAGTTTTCACGACCCGCACCCGGTGTAGGGGCACGAGTGCGTGACATCACCCAGACTACACCGTAACATCGACGGTAGAACACTATCTTGGTCTAACTAACTGACTAACAATTATAAATATCATAACATGTCGAGATAGTCAATTCCAAATGGAGGATAAGTAATGACAATATATACTTAATCGCAATACTAAGAAAGATAAATGACACGAAAAGATAAAGACAACATGGTATAAAATATTCAGAAAAGTCTAACATAAAAATATTACAAGTCCAGAAAGTCTAAGAGCAAACAATCTTAAAATACAAGTCTTAAATAATAAACAAGCCAAGGGTCGTCAACTGGGGACAAAGTCCAGTACAAATCTAGTCTACTGAATCGCTAAGTAAGTCTCCTCGGCCGGGACTAGACCCTCCTGAACCAGAGTATCCCGATCTTGCCTACTACATTCGAAGGACCATAATAGGAAGGGCACTCGTCCTCTGCGTCGTCTGAAAAATATATCCAGTTAGGATTGGAGCAAATTACATTTCCAATAACAGTTCTGGTAATATGATAAAGACTATGTAGCATAAATAAAAAGAATATACAAGGGAAAGTGACATGTACATGAGCATGGTAAGGCATAAGTAAAACTGTAAATGAGTGTAAGAGCATAACAACAAGGTATATCATGTGCAAGAATCAAGAAATATACTCTCTATGTGAGTGAGTACAAGTTTCAATATGTGATCTACTTAGAAACTTGATATAAGAGTTTATGGCTGGTCAATCATACATGTGGTGTATGATTAACACTATTCAAGGTCAAGACTTGATGCAAGGAGGGTATTGATCACATATCTACGCTAATAATCTTGCCCCCCCGACTAGTATAGTGGATCCAACTATGGCACTTACGACACAAGATTATCTAAGATGGTCGCTAGCCTTCGCAGGAATCGGTGTCAATACAATGCACAAGAACAACAATAAGGCTTGCATAAGATACCCCAAGATATACAAGAAAAAACATCTCATGATGGGATCCAGAAATATCAATCCGTGTAACCAATGTGTCAAAAAATCAAGATATCTAAACTAAATATCAGAAAACATAGAAGATATCATAAAACAAGAAATTATCAGAGAATATACTCGTCTGAGATCTAGTATGGAATATCAACAGTGTCCGATACGGTGCCTCAAAGACCTAAGTATGCACTATCAATATTAATTTGTGTTTTGGAATCATAGACATGCTATACTAGGTCAATTCTAGGTCTCCAAGTCATTTCTAGGTCAATTAAGTCAACTTGGTTAAACTAGTTATTTCTAAGTTGTATGGGTCTATTTCTAGGATATTGGGTCCATATACTATGTTCCTAGGCTTTACTAGCTATAATAGGATGCTAGAGCAACAATACTATACCATATCATAATATACGCAAAATGCTATATATGAAGGTACTATATAATACGTACAATTATAATATATTAATATCTTAGCTAAATTACCCTAAGTGGATACCTTGGCTTGAGCCAACATGGTATCACACTAGCTAATAATACCAAGGCATCTATATATTGATTAACATAATATCCTAATCATTACCTAGTCACATCTAGGTAAACCCTTATACTAGGCAGTTATCCCTCAACTATGGGTTCCCATTACTGTCATAGGTAACAAAGAGCCTATCTATATTACCTACATATACTTGTACCCATATGCCCCTATATACAACCTTTCCAATCATATAGGCATTTGATTAGGATATATTATGTTCATACATTTCTTACCTAACAGTACCTATATTTTAGCTACAAAGACCAACCTATTGACATATCCTCACACAACTATTTCCCCAAACTGATGCATATGACCTAGCACTCACACATTTCCAAACTTGCACACACTTGTGCAATTGGACTGCACAGTATTTTCTTCCAATATTCCTGTGCACTTATTTCTGCTACTACCTAGGATGGCTAACCCCCAATTCTAATATTGTTGCTATTCTCATGTCAAATATTCGGTGCACTATATGCACAGGGCTTGGCTTCCCCTGCCCCTACCTATCCATTCAACTCCTAACCACTAATCCTATCTATCTAACTAACTACTAATCCTATACCTTACTGTCATGACCCGCCCAGTGTAGGGGCACGAGAAGTGGGTATGTCCAGCCTATGCCGCAGTATCGGCGAGTAGAACGCTGTCCTAGGTCACATACATCTAACACAGCATAAGTGTAACTACACAAGATATACTCTCCAATCGAGGACAATATAGATGGTACATCTCAATCACAATTCTAAGATAGAAGTAGACGATATGATAGATATGAAATCTCAAATAGAGAAATACAAAAGAAAATAAGTCTAAGTGTCTATACGACACAACATCAAAATCATCCAAAAATAATACATCTCAAATGTCAATTTAAAGACAAGACAACAATAAAGTAGACAGTCTAGCTAACTAGTCTAAGCAGTAGGGGTGATATCCTCAGCTAAAGCTAGGTCCTCCTGAGAGTCCAGCTCGCAAGTGTCATCTAAGGCTGCTCCATAATACGTAGGGCCGAACTCCTCGGTGTCATCTGTAATATTTTCAACGGGTCCAGTCAGGACAAGAATGAGCATAATACATCTCACGCAGTTCATATCATGACATGAAATGTAAAGCATACAAAAGAGTAAGATACATGAACTGTAAGAAAGTACATGAAAGGTAAGAAAGATATGGTAAACTGAAAATATCTGTATGATAAGTAAGAACTGTAAGTGACTAGTGATTCAGAGCACAAGATGGTTATATAAACGACACGATGTTATACACGAGTAATCTACAGAGGTTATACACGAGTAACTACAAGAATGATCACATAACCACTTCTACTCCCCATCCCCAATCAATACACAAGGATCCATTCAAGTTATGTTAATGTACATGAAGTTTAGTTTGTCCACGAAGATCATATGAGCACATGAGAGTACACGAGGGCACACGATTTGTACATGAATAACACGAATATAAGGAGTACACGATGCTCATGATAAAATACACGAACATGAAATACCCGATGTATCCAATGAGGGGATAACATCTCATGAAAGATCCATATAGTACTAATCCGTGATAACAAGTGTCAGCATCAAGTAAAGTAATCTAGAGCATGAATATAAGTCCTAGCAAGTATGAAACGATCAAAGAATGTACTCGCCCGATATCCTGAGTGTCCGATGAGAATAGATGTCCAAATCAGAGTAACTGAGTCCTAATTAGAGCAATACAGGTTACAATGTATCCAAGAAAGTAATATTGAAGTTTACAATGCATTCTTTATGATTCTAGGTCATTCTAGGCCAAAGTCAACTCTTGGTCAACACCAAGTCAAACTATTGTCAACTATAGTTAACTGTGGTCAAACTATCTAGGGTTTGGTCAACAATGGTCAAACTAGTCTAGGTTAGTCAAATCTAGGCTAGCAAAGCCAAAGCATATGTATACAAGTATAATATAAAGCTAACATAAATATAGCCTATAAATCACATTGCCTCTATAGCACAAGCTAAACCACATCATGAATATAGTATACCCTTACATAATATAATACACTTATATTCACATTCACAAATATAAACTTATATAAAATGGTAGCTATATATATAGGCATACACATATATATAGAGAGAGAGGAGAGGGAAGATGTGAAAGGGGGATGTGAGTGTGTGCATGAATGTGATGAAGGGGAGGGGGTACTGCTGTCAAGGGGACAGCCATACAAACAAGCAATTAAGGTATACAATATATGTCATATATATATATATCAATCTCAGGTTTTAGTTTTGAACATTAAGTTACAACCTCATTTATCAACCTAATTCACAGTTTTAACATTCAAAGTTTAACACATTCCTTGTAATCTTAGTTTAACATTTCAGTAAGCATATATGTATATCAATTAAATTCTCAGTTTAAGCATTCAATATTCAGTTATAGGTAATCCCATTCTCAGTTATCATGTACAGTAACATATATATCAAAGCCCTAAACTCAGGTTTCATAGTTTACATCTCAGGTTTTATAGTTCAAATCATGCTCAGGTAACTAAACATGTATTAGTAACTTAGTTCAATATTTGAATTCAAAACTCAAATCCATACGAAACCCAAAACCAATGCATCAACAACACCCAAATCAATATATCAACTAAAATAACCTACTGAAATTTCCAGGAAATTAAATAACATAAAAAAATAATTCAAACCGATAGATAAATCCCAAGCTTTAGCAAATATCAGCGAACACCAAGTTCACATCGATTTGAAAATCAAAAACTCAAACGAAACCCAAATCAGACATGGAGAAGTGTCATACACATGTTCATGTGTCAGGGGTATACGTATCCAGGAAACTGGACACGAGGGGTCCAAAATATTTAAACTGTTGAGCATCAGTAAACTGTGCAGTGCAGTGACTCGTACGGCGTGTTCGAGCCTTCGTGGACACGACACACGCCACATGGAGGCCTGTACTCGTGTCCACACCTAGACCGGGTATAGGGTTACCCACTCAATACTTTGCCACGCGTCCACGACGTGTCTGGACGTGACACGAAGTGCGTATCAGCGATCGAAACACGCTGTAGACCGAACATTACAAATCCAATACACGTTCGAATTTGTGTCTGACATGACACTATAGGTCACGAGACTTGGGGGTGACATGTCAGTCACTACCCCCCACGTCCATGCCAAGTGGCATGCGCCCACGTGGCCTGTGCTGCGAGCAATCAACGTGCAGAGCAAGACACGCGCGCGAGGCCTCGTGTAGTGCGTTCGTGTCCATTTTGGACACGAACACGAATCCAAATCGAGCTCAAATAGGGATCTGTGATCAACATGCCAAGGGCTATCCAAACATGTAATTTATTTCAGAAAACATAATGAAAAGTTTCACACAAATATTTCAACAAACACTTTAAATAGGACACTGATACGTGTCCAATACGCATATCAAATGGACTCCAATTACTACCAAACTTGGTTTACAGCTAGGGTATACCTAAATAATGCATCTATGGAAAGAAAATAGGAATTTGAATGAATTTGAAGGGTTTTACCTATTGAGAGTAAATCTCAATGAACAAGCCTAGAATGAGGCCTCCCTTCCAATTTGCTATGGTCCAAAGCTCCCAAAACCTTGCTAGCAAGCCTCCACTAGCCTTCACTACTATTGTGGATGATGATGCAAGAGTCTAGGCTCAATTTGGGATCAATTTGGATAAAGGATGAGAAATTGGGGAAGAACTAATTTAGGGTTTGATGTAGGTATTAAAAAGAGGCAAGATGAACAAGTGTTGATACTTATAGGAAGGGGGGACTATGGTGGCCGGCCAAGATAGTTAGGTTAGGGTTAGGGCATTATGGAATGGTGGCTATGGGCTTCTAACAATGAAAACAAAGCTTAATTCAAAGGCCCAACCAATTTCTAGGGTTTCCTTCTAAAATATCTCTCTAAAATATCTCACTAGCAAATATCTAGATATTAGAAATCTTGGCACTTAGTAGGAATGTTCTAATCAAATATCCAACCCCATGGTCATATCTAGATTAGGTTAACTTCTAGGTTAAGTCTCAATTAAATAATTAGCACATATTTAATGAATAAAAATTTAATTCCACAAAAAGTTAAAAATGACCAAAATACCCTCAAGCTAAAAATGTTGTAGTGACACTTACGTCTATGGTGATACAATTTGTGCACACATGAAGTTGTTAAGTTGCCTGCACAAACCTATTGACAGCAGCTACTCCCACCATCTCTCAAGTGCACAAAGTGCACAGATGTGCACCTGACCAAGACAGCCTGATTTCCTAGTACATACCCTTGTCGTTCCTTAAACCACCAACCAGTGAGCTGTTGCACAACAAGGGGCTACCAAAGTCCCTTGCACTCAGACCTGCTGCCATTGGGTCCTCATATACCTGTTTAACCATTTACCTAGCTACTAGATACATATACACCCCTTACATATACAATACTTCACCAATTCAGTCATGGATATCCAACTTACATGACCACACTCTATAATTGCACCCAAATATACAATATTGTTCTCTGGCACAAGCCTGTTCTCACTACACAATTCTGATACACCCGCACATAAGATACTTGTACATGAATGCATCTAGATACGCTATAGCATTGCTTAAGTTTGACTGATACCTAATCTTTATATTCCCAAATCTGCTATTGCTGCTATTACATGCTCTCTCTTCTCTACACACTCAAAGTATTTGCACCATTAGATAATACTTGCACTTTTTAAACACAAGACATACAGACCTGCATTACACTCCCTTTATATC
This sequence comes from Iris pallida, assembly GCA_029216955.1. Taxonomy (NCBI): domain Eukaryota; kingdom Viridiplantae; phylum Streptophyta; class Magnoliopsida; order Asparagales; family Iridaceae; genus Iris; species Iris pallida. The sequence continues at coordinate 10,115,324 of JANAVB010023995.1, read as the reverse complement.
CTCGAATAGGCACACAAATGTATTCAATAGACACACCCATAACATGGCCACCCCTACTGCAACCACTATACAGGTGAATGCACACCCATTCCCTTCCCCTCTCCTTACTTATTTTAACATGTATCATGTGCACTTCCTATATCCACACACGCACACAGATTCATATGCCTAACTACTGCTGCCTAATCTTCTTCTTATATTACACTGCTATACTCTTTGCAACACTCTGTAGCACATGATACTATATAGATTCCTAAGTGTACCCAGAACAATACTACTACAGATGCGTTTCTTGCACACTCACCTTCCCTGCTACTGCTGTAGCTACTTGTCACTACATGTAGCCTCTTATCCCTTCACTGCACAACAGTACAACCCCTAAACATTCCTACACAAATTTAGTTTCCCATCTCCCCTATCACTCCTCACCAATTTGCCATACCCAAAAATATAGGGAACATTAACTCATTTGTTCACATATATGGTGCTGGGCACCCCTCTCTCATTTATCTCTATTGCTGCTAACCTACATCATCTAACTATCTACCTATATAACTATCTAATATCATTCATTCTACCTACATATCCATATATACTCAAGATACAAGTGTATCTAATAACACTTTTCCCCTACTCAATCCATCTAGCAATCCATCTACTACCATTTCCCAAATCTACATATTTAAATAACTAGGTACATACATATCTATATGAATATTTACCCACACGTTCTCATAATCTATATACACATATATATACATACCTAGACACCCATATAGGCCACACACACATACATTCAAATCTACCCGTACTATTCATGAGATATCATGACACCACACCACGTATCCTAATATATATATATATATATATATATATATATATATATATATATATATATATATATATTAGAACATAATTAGGACATTTCTAAGCTAGTGTCAAGTGTCATATATAATAAAGCATGTGCACCACATGTGTCGGAGTCCAAAACCCCTAAAATTGATCTCGTGTCTTACCATATCGAATTGTGGACACGTAGCTAGCCTCACAACACCCTAACAAACCTAATTAGCTTGGTGACCTAATGACAAACACTTGGTGTACCATTCTCAGATTTTTTCGAGAATGGTACAATAACTTATTGTAAAAGTCTCCAAATGGGTCAAATAAAGCTCAAGCTTCTCCCCATGGGTATCCCTAAAGAATGGGTGATTTCTAAATGACTAATGACACTAATTAGAATCAATTACAAGGGTTAAATTCAAATTTTATCTATTAGAAGATGGATTTCCAATGCAATGGCACTAGTGGACACAAATGGACACAACCTTCAAGAGTGTACACCTCCTTCAAGCTTTACTCCTTCCAAAGCTTCTGACTTGCTAGTCCAAGCTCTAGTCTCTTGGGATGACAATTTGAAAGGGTTGGGAAGCAATTTGGGAATGGTGGAGTCAGATCTCATTCTTAAATGAAGAGAAAATAGAGAGGAGGAAAATAGGGTTTGTGGAGGCTAATAAATGAACTCAAAGAGGGGTTTTCTAGGGTATATAATCAGACACTATTCCTAACCCTAAATGCAATGCAAAGTGTCTAATAAGCTGTCTAATTAAATGGGTATAACATAACCAACTAATGGGTTCATGTCATGACAAGTCTAGTTGGGTCCATCTGGGTTCACTAACAACTAGTCTAACTAGTAGCTAACAATCAACAACTAACTACAACTTATATTTAATTATACGAAACAATACCTATTGTAGAAAAATAAAATAAATACCATCATTACAATTAATAAAAAATAAATTTTTAAATTGGTACAAAATAGAAAAGATAAAAATACCCCTATTCTAGAAATGTAGCAGTTACAATCCTACCCCCCTTAGAAAAATTTTGTCATCGAAATTCAAGTTGGTTGCATTCTTCTCTAGGTCTGGCCCCCATCAATCAAAGTCTAGCAAAATCCTATCTAAAGTTATACAACATGCAGTTCTATGGAATGGAAACAAACATGCATGGTTATAGCCTCTATAGTGTCATGTTATTGTAGTCTCCATTAGGGTTCACAATTAATCTAGCATGAAAATCATATATGCAAGCTAAAGGTACTAAGAGATCAATCAAGCAATCAACATATGAAAAGGAATCAAGAAGAAGGAAAGAACATGACCTAACCTCCTAGCGCATCACCTGCAGTGTTGGTCTCCTCGACCGCTATCGCAAATGCCCTACTATGACGGGGTATCTCCCGCTGCTGGTGCGGGGCATGTTGCAGTGCCACAGATGGCCTAGTCGGTGCTCCCTAATCTATACATGCTCCCTGAGCTGCATGATGAGCGTTCAAAGGACATTCCATCAACTAGTGCCCCTCGTGCCATAATATAGGCATGTTTCCAGTCGCCTCCTGTAAACCTTCCAGAGGTGACCAGGCTTCTTGCAGTAGTGGCAAAGAGGAGCCTTCTATACCGGTTTCTGTTGTTGCTGTGGCACATGCTGAATGGGCACCTGGCCGGAGCCTGAAACTGCTACCGTGGAGACTGGAAAGAACGGTGCTGGATATGGGGACGCTTAGCAGGCCATGCGCTGCTAGTAGCCCCCGAGAAGATATTATGGTCTCTATTGGGCTTCAGGCCTAATTCTCTTCCTACATTGCGTGCCTCCGTAAGGATCTCCTTATACGTATCGTAGAAGAAAGGAATGGGGATCTTCTCATCCCAAGTCAAACCCTCCCTGAAATGGCTCACCCTAATCTCTTGATCTCGTACCACTCTACGTATCGGCTCAGCGTGCCGAATTCTGTAGCGTACTCCTCGACCGACATGCCTCCCTGCTAGAGGTTCTAGAACTGCCTAGCCAAGTCCAGCCTGTCAGTGGACGAGAAGAACTTCTTCTTGAATAAGTCATTGAATTCAGCCCAGGTGTGGCCGTCTCCAGCAAGAGCTGGCTAATTTCATAACCATGTGCATGCTATGTCAAGCAGGTGCAGTCCTACTGCCTCAACCTTCAAGTCCCTAATAAGGCGGGACACCCTCAAGAGTCGCTCGATATCCTCGAGCCAGTCATCCACGTAAATGATGCCCTTCATCCCACTGAAATCTTGGGGTCCCAACTTCTTGAAGTCCTGGATGTTGTCCGGCCTAAGCTGGGCATCTTACTGCTGGGCCGGAGCTCCTCTCTCTACTGCAGCTAGAGAGAGTTGATGGTCATTCTCCATGTCCTGTCGCATCGCGTCCGACTGCCTCTGGTATGCTTCGGACTGTGCCCTCTGCACCTCTAGCATTTCCCAAAATAGGGCAAACATCTGGCCCATATTAGTAGGTACTGGTGGCGGAGGAGGAAGATCTCCTGGAACAGATGGTGGAGTCCACTGCATAGGAGGAGAAGGAACGATAATGACAACCCCGGTCGCAGCCCCCTATACTGAAGTAGAAGCACCTACAACGACCTCGGGAACGGTCCTCGTCACTGGAGAAGGAGCACCCCCGAAGGCAGCTGTTGTCACTCCAATCCCGAGAAAAGTAACTGGGGTAGGTTCATAGGACATCGCAGACCTCTTTGAAGCTGCCTATCCCGAACGCTGCGCTCAGGTCTTAGGAGGCATCCTAAAGACAGATCGAAAGAAATAGGTTAATATGGCACAAGATAGAATATATTCAAAGGAGGATAGTTAGAGGGGAAATAATCAGCATCAAAGAAAGGAAAGTTGTATAGAAGCAAATTAGAAGTTTTTTCATAATTGTGATAGAGTATCCTTAGCCTATAGCCTATATCCTCTATACCTATAGTAGAGGCTTGTAACAGCACTCTAAGTCGAGCATCACTACGACATCGCACTAATTGTGACTTCTAACCTACTTAGGCCACCACTAAAAATATGTCACGATCCGCACCCGGTGTAGGGGTACGAGTGCATGACAGTGCCCAGCCTACGCCACAGCATCGGCGGTAGAACGCTGTCCAGGTCTAACTAACTGACTAACAATTATAAATATCATAAACTGTCGAGATAGTCAACTCCAAACGGAGGACAAGTATTGACAATATATCATACTCAATCATAATACTCTAAGAAAGATAAATGACACAAAAAGATACAGACAACATGGTATAAAATATCCAGAAAAGTCTAACATAAAAATAATACAAGTCCAGAAAGTCTAAGAGCCAACAATCTTAAAATACAAGTCTCTAAATAACAAACATGCCAAGTGTCGTCAACTGGGGACAAAGTCCAGTACAAATCTAGTCTACTAAATCGCTAAGTCTCCTCGGCCGGGACTAGACCCTCTTGAATCAGAGTCTCTCGATCTATGCCTACTACATCCGAAGGGCCGTAATAGGCAGGGCACTCGTCCTCTGCATCGTCTGAGAAATATATCCAGTTAGAATTGAAGCGAAGTACATTTCCAATAACAGTTCCAATAATATGATAAAGACTATGTAGCAGTAAATAGAGAGAATATATAAGATAAACTGACATGTACATGAGCATAGTAAGGCATAAGTAAAACTGTAAATTAGCGTAAGAGCATAAGAACAGGCTATATCATGTACAAGAATCAAGAAATATACTATCTATGTGAGTGAGTACTAGTTTCAACATGTGATCGGCTTAGAAATTTATTACGAGAGTTTATGGCCTGGTTAATCATACGTGTGGTTTATGATTAATACTATTCAAGGTTCAAGACTTGATGCAAGGAGCGTATTGATCACATAACTATGCTAATACTCTCCGCCCTGACTAGTATAGTGGATCCAACCATGGCACGTTACGACACAGGATTCTCTGAAAAGGTCGCGAGCTTTCACAGGAATCGGTGTCAATACAATGCACAAGAACAACAAGGCTTGTACAAGATACCCCAAGATATACAAGGAGTAACATCTCATGACGGGATCCAAAAATACCAATCTGTGTAACCAATGTGTCAAGAAATGAAGAATATCTACACTAAATACAAGAAACATAGAGGATATAAAAAAATAGAAAATTATCAGAGAATGTACTCGTCTCAAATCTGATATAGAATATCAACAGTGTCCGATACGGTGCCTTGAAGACCTAAAAATGGAATATTAATTTGTATTTTGGAATCATGGACATGCTATACTAGGTCAATTCTAGGTCTCCAAGTCATTTCTAGGTCAATACTAGGTCAACTAAGTAAACTTGGTTGAACTTGCTATTTCTAAGTAGTATGGGTTTATCTCTAGGATATTGGGTCCATATACTATGTGCCTAGGCTTTACTAGCTATAATAGGATGCGAGAGCAATACTACCATACCATATCATAAGATACGCAAAGTGTTGTATATGAAGGTACTATATAATACGTACAATTATAATATATTAATATCTTAGCTAAACTATACTAAGTGGACACCTAGGCTTGAGCCAACATGGTATCACACTAGCTAAAAATACCAAGGCATCTATGTACTAGTTAACAAAATATCCTAATCATTACCTAGTCACCTCTAGGTAAACCCATTTACTAGGAAGTTACCCCTCACCTATGGGTTCCCTATACATTACCCTCATAGGTAACCAAGGCCTATCTCTATATTACCTATATATACTTGTACCCATATGCCCCTATATACACCATTTCCAATCATATGGGCATTTGATCAGGATATATACTATGTCTATACATTTTTTACCTCACAGTACCTATATTTTAGCTACAAAGACTAACCTATTAAAATATCCTCACACAACTATTTCCCCAAACTGATGCACATGACCTACACATGTACTAAAACATTCCCAAAATTGCACACGCTTGTGCGACAGGACTGCACAGTATTTTCTTCCCCCATTCCTGTGCACCTATTTTCTGCTACTGCCTAGGATGGCTCAATCCCAATTCTAATGTTGTTGTTGTTCTCATGAATAATATCCGGTGCACTTGTGTGCAAAAGGCTTGGCTTCCCGTGCCCCTACCAATCTATTCACCTATCAATTCAACTCCTAACCACTAATCCTATCTATCTAACTAACTACCAATCCTATAACTTATGTCTATAGGGATACAATTTGTGCACACAGGATGCGGTTAAGTTGCCTGCACAAAGCTATTGACAACAACTACTCCTGCCAACTCTCAAGTGCACAGATGTGCACCTGACCAAGACAGCCCGATTTCCTAGTACAGACCCTTGTCATTCATTAAACCCCTACTGCCACGACCCGTACCCGCTTTTCGGGTACGAGACGTGTCCAAGCCAGCCTACGCCGCAGAGTCGGCGGTAGAACACTGTCAAGGCCAATATGCTCAAAATCACAAAATAATAATTTTATTGCTCATTCACATTTTCTAATTTTATTACAACAATTACATTTAAAAAAATACAAAGTTCTCACAATCTATAAAAATGATACAGCTGTTATCTATTTCTAGGTTGACCTCAGCATACCCAAGCCTTTCCCATGCTAAGAGTGATTGCGGCTAAACCTGAAAAATATTGGTTTACAGTCAGGAACAAGTACACAAACCGACGGCAATGCAAAAACATAATAGAATTAACAAGACATGAAAATAGCATATGAGATATGAAAACTGGAAAGTACTGAAGACATGGCATGGTGGAGAAGAAAAGGAAAAATAAATAAAAGACAACTACCTATGTGGTGTGAAATATCTGTTTCGACATGTGAACGGCTAGGGGGTAAATTCGGCACCCTGCACGTGTCGTGTGCAGCTGCTATTCTCCACGAAAGACACGGGGGATAGTTCTGGGTAGTCCACATGTCTACTAAGATATTTTCCCTCCCGACTACTCCGTGTGACGAGCGTGTCAATAAGCAGCAAGACATATGTATAAACATGAAATGAAAAGACTACTATGAATCGAAAAGCAATCAGAAAGTGCACTTGCATGTGGTCCTTAGCTGGTGAAACCGACAATTCCTTTGAGTTCAGATTCATCCAATTAGCCTAGGGTCGATATAAAGTAGTCAGAATTTGCAAGAAATGCGATCGTACGACCTAGCACTATCAAGATGGAAATTGAAAGAAATTTGTTTTAAGAAAATATATAGTTATATAGAAAATACTTATAGCCTAGAAATTATTTTTAAGGCTAAAATCGAAATACAATCTTAAATGAAAACTATATTTGTTAGTCGAAATAATGTATAGCTTCAAAAAGTGTTTATAAAATCAAACTAAAAATCCTTATTATAAACTATATTTATGTGTCCACAAAATATTTATCTTAACAGCCCAAGATATACTAAGCTGAATAAATAAGCTTATTATGTTTAATATATATACATATATAACTTAATAAATTTAGAAACTTAAATAAGTTATATGAATATTTGCAATGGGCTCAGGCCCATTATCATTTAAAAAATAACTATTTATAAACCATTTCTCAATTCATTGTAAGGCCCGGACCAAATATTACAAAGAAAATATAAATAAATATAAATTACCTTAACTATATTATCAGTTTTTATAACCATTAAAATACTAATTAATCACTAATACTCGATTATACTAGTTAATCAAAATAATCCATTAACAAAAACTAGTAAACTAAATAAACTATCTACAGAGAAGACTTTATACAGAGAGAGAGAGAGAGAGAGAAAGTGAGTGAGTGAGAAAATGAGTGAGAAAGAAACGGGTGAGGGATCGAGATGGAGAGGGGAGAGGGCTCACCGAGGAGAGGGAAAGGGTGTTCCCACCGCGTGCGGCGGAAGCGGAGCTGGGAGCAGCGGCGGCGACCGATGCTTGGGGCGCTCCTCGGCTGGCGGCCGATCTGGGAGAGGGGACAGTCCGGAAAGGTGGGCGACGTCCAGATCTGCGGAGGTCGGACGGAGGTGGCAAATTTGCTCGGGGCGGTATCCCGATCTGGATAGGGTCGGGCACGGCGGGGCAAAACTGTCATCGGCGAAGAGGCCCGTCCAGCGCTGGAGGCGGACGGGCGGCTCGCTCGGGGAACTCGGAGGCGACAACGGCGGGGAGGACAGAGGACGGGGTCGCCATGCTCGGCGGGGCCGAGCGGCTGCGCTGGCAGATCCGAGGCGCGGTTGGTGACCTCGATGCGGAGGTACGGTCTTTGCGAGGCTGGACGCGGCGCACGGTGGGGTCACGCGGAGGGCACCGGGCGTCTAGATCAGGTGGAGGTCGCACGCTGGGGCCTTCCGCGTGGGGCGGCTAAAGCTCGGGCGGAGCGCTTCTCCGGCACGGTACGGCGGTGGAATCGATCTCGCCGGCCAGGCTGCGGTGCAGGGTCTCGTGGAGGGCTCCGGGCGGCTCGGCGACAGGAGGAAGAAGGCGGCACCACCCAGACGGCGGATCTTCTCCCGGCTGCTTTAGAAAACGGTGAGGAGCGAGCACGACGCTCCGACGCCGGTCGACGGGTAGTGGGGTGGCAGCGGTCGTGAGGAGGAGGAGGGCGACGCTGACGAAAAGGGTCGGTTCGAGGCTGGGCGGAGGCTAGGTTAGGTTTATCTTGTACTTGGTTTTGGTTTGTATCCTGTGTCGGACACAGAATTTTATGTACTGGAAATCAGCGGAATATGATGGTGGACACGGGACACTCGGGGTCGGACCCGACTGACACGGCACCTATTCTGTGTATTATTTGTTGGAGGAGGAATTCGGGTGGGTGGCTGGTGTGAACGTGGTGGCACTTCGAGATATTAGGGAAGATGGTGTTGGCTACTTCGGTGACTCGTTGTCGAGGGGGATGATGGTATTGGCTAATGCAGTGACTCGGTGTCGAGGGAGATGATGGCCAGGAGGGGGATGATGGTATTGGCGTTGGTGTCGGGTGGCTGAATAGAAGTTTGGTAGTATAGCAATGGGCAACTCTTAAGTAGGGAATTAATCTCCTACTCGGATAAGGAGCAAGTTTCTAACAGATGGGACCTCCCCCTTTAGATTAAGTCAAATAAATATTTAAACCAATCTAGTTTAATCATACTACGCTAGGAGATAGAAATACTAATTTTAAATTACTATTTGACCTAACCAAATAATTAAATTTTATAAATTAAATATGAAATTAAATAATTGATTATCATAAAATATTTTATATATAAATTTGAGATTATCAATAATTTATATTAGATTCAAATTAAATAATTAACTACTATAATAATTTAAATGTCATTTAGTATTTAGCAAAAGTTTAAATCTTAAATCTTATAGGTTCAAATCCAAATCAAATAACAACAAGGATCTATTCACAACCTACCAAAGATTGCAATAATTAATATAAAATTTTAAAGGCATAACTTCAAAGCTCTTTTGCAATGGATTACTAATAATAAATATTTTCGAACCTAAGAATATCAATCCAAATATTCAAAACCAAAAATCGAATAATTTTGTTTTATCCTGATAATAAAGAATTATATTTTTTTTACTATAAATCTAAAAATACTTCGATAAAATCTTTTTATTAAACAAAGCAGTATTCTCAAAAACATTTAAATTTATAAAATTAGTTTTTAATAAAAGAAAATATCATTCACGAAGTCTCGACGAAAATTACCTTGAAGCACAATAAATAAAATAATGATAATAAAATAATATTCGGGAAGAGGAAGAAAGGGATGGTAAGATTATGATAAGGAAATGGATGGTAAGATTATGATAAGGAAAATACTGATAAGATAGATGAAAAAAAAAAGAAAGAAAGAAGGAACTGCTCATAATAAAAATAAAAATAAAAATTCTATTGGAAATGGAAGGGGTAATAGGAACTTTTGGCTATGGCCTTGAATTCTAAAATGCTCTAAAATGTTTTCAAAAAGAATTTGACAAAAGTTCAACAATCGAAGACTCGACCCACCTTAGAAATATTTCTTCCTCGAAATTTTGAAGGGCACGGTTAGTCATGATTAAGAGTATAATCAATAAATGATATGGTCGAAAATCGAAATGGGTTAGGTCGTGTATAGTGTCTAAATCTAAAAATATATCCATGGCATGATTAAAATATAGTCAGAAGAGTCTAGTCACGATGGTCAAGGATCTAATCGAAATAGGATTAGCTATACTATAATAAATCGTTAGGCACGATTAACTGCTATTAGGATTATAGGTACGGTCAACGATCAAAACTTAGACAAAGTCTAAACATGGTTAAAATCGCTTAGATACAACTAAGATGTAGTCATGATCAAGGTTAGTCATGCAAGTCCTCCAAGCATGATAAGATTAGAAAGTTGGCACGAGCATGAACAAGGTCAAAATAGCCATGATCAAAATGGGATGAAAATACAACATTAGCAATAATTGATATATGCACCATTATGATTATAGTCAAGAGTGTTTAGTCGTGATCAAATTTGTTTAGGAACGTCCAATTAGTTAAGCAAAACTGTTCAGGCATGATGATAGAATCAAAACTAGGAAAGGATACGAATTGACTCGATCAAAGTATAATAAAAGAAGTATAGCCATGATCGAAATTGTTCCAGGATGATCAAATCCAAAAATCATTTCGATAAGCTTAAAGTATTTATCCACAATTAGGCACGAGTTTTAGAATCAAAATCTAGGTAAGTTTAGGAATTTAGTCGAAATTACATTAAAAGTGACAATCTGAAAATTAGAAGGATAAGAAAGGAAGGGAGAATTACCGGTTTATTGAGAAGATTTGTGACTAGGAATAAGCACAAATTAATTTGAAAACTTAGTAGTTATATGCCAATCAGGCGTAGTCTTTGGTATTCGAAACTCGTAAACATGATCGAAGTCATTTTATCGAGAATTTTTGCCTCGCCAGTGTATAGCTGGCTGCAATAAACTCTTGATTCCACGACTCAAGCAAGGGTACGGTAACTAATACCGTATCAACTCTATCCAATCTGGACATGACAACTTAAAGACGAAGATAGGACGACCAAGATATAGCTTTGACAACATTCGATAACTTATACTTACTCGAGATTACTTCAACTTAGGGATCATGCCTAGCCAGTGCGCTGCTAGCTGCAGTGAACCCACAGTCTCCATAAGTCAAATAAGTAGCGACAGTGTGCGGCTGTCTGCCATCATAAGTCATCAAAATTATTCCAACTATATCTTCCAAGAATATCAAAGGAGTTAAAAAATATCATACAAATTGATAAAGATAGAAAAAGTGCAATTATCTGTTCTTCAAGTATAAGATTCAGCTTCTTGAAAAGAAAAACAATTGATTAGAGAGGATGATGATCGAAGTTGAAATAAGTAAAAAAAATATTTTAATCCTTATTTCACGGGTGTTCAATACTCAACGATTGAGAGGAAAACTTTTGAATCTAAAAAAAAACTTAACTCGGGATTAGTAGACAAATAAGCGAAAAGTTATTTTGAAAATAATTCCTTAGGTCCAAGTAAAAGAATATAAGTGATACAAACTTGTGATATGGCGGTGTTTAGAAAAGACATAAAATAAAGTTGTACAAATGATCATTATTAGGGAGAGAATGACCGAAGGCAAAAAGGAATATAAACTTAAATTTATATCGATCTAATATTCAAGATCGAGGGAAAGGTATGTATACAGCACTATGTCTACCTATTACGAATATATTTATACACAAATGTATAGGTATAGCCTAAGTAAATCCCAAAAACCTCACAATATCATTCTAAGATAAAGTTATCTTATTTCCAAGAAAATATAGATTTAAATGGCAATAATATATATATTATATTCAATATATAATTTATAAAAATTATTAACAATACTAGAATTGGACTACAAAACACATATATACACATCCTACATGGACGACGTAGGTCGCATTACCTGATCACCAGGACTTGGGTCGGGTTCGGGTTAATTTGGGACAACCGGGTCTTCTAAAAGCCAATAATCTTAATACTAAGTAATTAAATTATTCTTAGGATTGTGTCACGATTTGGCCTGGTTTTTCTAGTTAGTACACACCTATGACTTGGCCTTCTCTACTATAGCTAATGCGCTAGTCAAAGCATGCTATTGCATTATCCGTGCCATCACTTCTAGTCATATGGCGCTCCAAAATTTAACCAAGACTAAGGCATTCTATAATAATAATTAATTAAATTAAATAATTATAGAATTCTAAAATCACATCTTAATTCAAATAAAAGGAATAAATGCTATTTTCAAAATTTCGGGAAGATGTTACGAATCAGCCTTCTTCAGAAATACTATCGATTCAGAATACAATAGTGTATCCTTTTATGAAAATCATCTAACAGGATTTAGAATTCAATGAGGCCTATGTAGTAACCTTAGCTACCCAACTGTCAGATTAAACTAGGGACTCCTAGTCCTAACCATTCTCCTAAAATTGATTTACTCCTAGTTGTGAATGAACATTTCCTAATCGCAGGCTCGCAGTAGTACGACTAATATGGTACTACCACGAGTTCGCACAATTTTGCAAAAACAGACCTGCATGGGCTACCACAAAAACTTGTCACGACCCGTACCCGCTTTTCGGGTACGAGACGTGTCCAAGCCAGCCTACGTCGCAGAGTCGGCGGTAGAATGCTGTCACGGCTAATATGCTCAAAATCACAAAATAACAATTTTATTGCTCATTCACATTTTCTAATTTTATTACAACAATTAAATTTAAAGAAAATACAAAGTTCTCACAATCTTTGAAGTAGGCCTCAAAAATGAAGTCACGCTGAGTTGATCAGAACAAGTCACGCAGAGTGATCCGAGAAGCAGCACAAAAGATACGCTAAGTTCTGCCTGGCCATCTCCTTTAGAAGTCACGCAGAGACAGCTCAGCCGTACGTCAGAATCATAATGACTGACAACACAACAATCGAGAAACGTCTCCTCGTATGCCACGTATGCACAGAACTCGAGAGATCACAGCCATCTTTTGCATGATTTTCGAAATCTTCCTTAGCAAGACTCATTCTTCAGCAAGTTGGCGTGACTTTGGGTCTTATCTTCATTTAATGCGGCTGACAATATAATCAATATCATAGATTTTGTGTCAGACGAAGCGTGCCAAATCAAGACAGCTGGCGGTTTGCGTGGATTCTGAACCTTCTCCTTTCTCAAAATATTGCGTGACTTTTGAGTTATTCTTCTCAAAGCCTGCGTGAATTCTGAAGTATTCTTCTTCAAAGCTTGCGTGGATTTCGCCTTCAACGAGTCTGCGTCAACGAATCTGCGTGGATTTTTGCCTTCAGCAAGTCAGCGTGGATTTCATTTCAACTGGAGTACGTGGCAGCCATGCCACCGATCTCTCTCTCGCGTGCCCAGTAACTTGCACACGACCCATGCACTGATGCCATGTGTCCAACAATTACGGGCCACGTCCAGTAACTACTCACTAACCCTGCATGTATTTAGAGTCTGCGTGACTTTTCAAGTGCATCAGTGGTGAGGTAGTTATCTTTTCAGTTACTGTTTTGACTCTATAAATAGAGTTCTTTTTCTCATTCATTGTACAGATACATTGATATCTACTGTCAAAATTTTGAGAGCTTTTCTTCTTCGCATAGTCCAAGGGATAAAGCGATCGTCTTCTAGATCGGATTCCCACAGTTGTAATTTTCCCAGAAACACAACAAATAAAGAGAATTTCTTTATGGAAAACAAATTGGCGACTCTGCTGGGGAAAACTATCTCCTCTTCTGAGATGGTAACAACTCAATACGACACTTCGTCAATCGGCTCGACGAAGAAGGTGATGACGATCAAATTCGATCAACTCGTCTATGAAGAAATGCAGCGGGCTAAGGGTGGCAAGCCCACTCCAGCCTCCATCATCACTGCCAAGTCGAAGGGACATTCTGTCTATGTCCCTAAGAATCAGTTGGCAGTCAATGGTGAAGTCTCTGCCACAGTGTCTACTCATAACACTGGCAAGAACTCCACTGCAAGCACGTACACTCTTGTGCGCTCGAAGATGACAGTAACTAAAAGTCACGCTGACAGTACTGGCTCCTTAGCTGAATCTGTTCCAGCGTGCAAATTTAACTCTAAAAGTCACGCTGACAGTACCGACTCCTTAGCCGAATCTGTTCCAGCGTGCAAATTCAACTCTAAAAGTCACGCTGACAGTACTGGCTCCTTAGCCGAATCTGTTCCAGTGTGCAAATTCAACTCTAAAAGTCACGCTGATAGTACTGGCTCCTTAGCTAAATCTATTCCAGTGTGCAATCCCACATTCAAAAGTCACGCTGACAGTACTGGCTCCTTAGCCAAATCTGTTCCAGCGTGTAATTCTAAAATCAAAAGTCACGCTAACAGCTCTGGTTCTTTAACCAAGTCTGTTTCAGCGTGTATTTCATCAGAGAAGAATAACTCCTTAGTTATCTCTTCTTCTTCACCAAGTTCTACTAGAACTGGGGGTGGTCTTCCACACAAAGTCCCTTCGAAAAGGAATAACTCTTTAGTTGTTTCTTCTGCTCCTGTAGTTTTTACTTCAGGAACAGCTTTGACTGATACTTTTGCTAGTCAAAGGAAAGGAGATGGTCTTTTGACTACTCTTCCTTCTGGACATTCTATGTCTCAAAATCTGAATGAGTCTAAGAAGAAACATTCCTTAATGTCTTCTTCTTTGATTTCTTCAAATTGGGCATAGAATCTGTCCATTAAAGAGGGTCTGTTACCAACTCCTAATCAAGGGAGTGGTTTAACTCTTCCTTCTCTGCAAATATCCAGATCAATAGAAGGAAAACTCCATGTTTCCAAAATTAATGTGTTACCTTCCACTGATTTAAGAACAAAACTCAGCACTTCTGGTGTTAAGAAACCATACCAATTGGATATGAAGATAAAAGATCCAGATACAGAGTATGCAAGAAATTATGTGGCTCATATTAATCACTCTTTGTATAATCAAGAGCCATCAAGACCCAAGAACAGGAAGTATACTCCTCAATCTTCACAAACAGATTTGCGAGAATATCTTCAACAGAAGAGAAGAATAATTCTATATCAAAGGAACATGCTGAATGTGACTTCTATCCAAGAGTCATAATTCAGTGCAGATGTCAACCAACAGTTCAAGACCATGGTGATCATGAATGTGACTTCCAGCCAAGAGTCATAATGCAATGCAGATGTCAAAATAAACGACAGTCTGTCTTCAATAGGATTCAGTATGAACCTATGCCTGATGAAGATGAGCCTTTGTTTGCCTCTGTCAACATGACTTCTCGGGACACCGGGGGTAGAGTTGATAGTCCAGACGGAGTATATAGAAACACCAGAGCAAGAGTCCTGGCTTCTAGTCAAAGAAATTTGATCCCTGAAATTGATTCTGAATTTCTTGGAGAATCTAACTTCCCACCTCTTTCTACTGGAGGTAATTCTCCTATAGTTGACTTTGATACACGAAGTAATGATTCAGAGTATACAACATCTACTAGTTCATCAATAATCCCTCATACAGTCACGACTTACATGGTTGATGGGAATACTGATGAACCTTCTTCTTCCTTGACTCCTCAAGATCAAAGAATTGCTTCTTTGGAACAGCAAATGAAGTCTATGACTGACACAATGAAGTCGATGTATGAACTCATGATAGCTCAGTTGCAAAATCGACAGACTGTATCAGATGCCATACCAGTTGATACTGATATAAGTCCAGTACAAGTTCCTCCAGCAGTATAATCCAATACTCCTAGACCAGCTCAACCAAATCCTAGTCTCTCTAGAGCTGGGGGTAGTGCTTACAATGCTGTTCCTCCTCCCAACTATTCTCTACAAGCCACAACTCCACAATCTTCGGGAGTTGTCTCTGAAGAATTGAAGAATCTCAAAACTTAATTCGAGGCATTCAAACAGAAGGATGGTTTACAAAGGTTAGGTATCAAGCAGCCTTATCCGATAGAATGGAAGCAAGTATCATATCCTCCTAAATACAAGCCTCCAACTATCTCATTCTATGATGAAACCACTTCTCCAAGTCAGTTTATCAATCACTTTGAAGTGATGACTGATCAACTACAACCAAGTGATGCCCTCCTTACTCGGGTATTTATTGGATGTCTCAAGGGAACGGCTTATGAATGGTATAGAAGTCTCCCAGATGGGAGTATTACCTCATTTGCTGGTTTCAAACAGATGTTTCTTGAAAAGTTCTATGAAGGGCTTAATGACATGACAATGTCTGCTCTTATTAGAATCAAGCAGAAAAATAATGAATCTACAGAGGAATACATTGAACGGTTTCGAAGAGAAGCTCTGAAGATGCCTCTTGGAACTCCTGATGCTGTCACCATTGACACGTACAAATCAAACTTGTTGCCAATCATCAGTATGTGGACAGGGTCTACTCAATTTCAAGATTGGCCTTCCTTTATAGTCAGTGCCAAAGCTGCAAAAATCAGTGCTGAAACCTTCAAAGGTTTAGGAGTGCAGATGACTCCTAAAGAAACAGGACAAGGTGCTAACAATAAAAATAATGCTCGCAAAGGAAAAGAAACTCTTGAAGTTAATCTTAAGAGCAAAGATGCATCAAATGTTCAAACTCCTGCCTCTACAACTCAACAATCAAGAACACCTCGCCCCAGAGAAGAATATTCTTTTGATGACGACGATGTCCTTGGTATCTTTGAATGTCTGCTGAAAGGTAATAAAATACAATTACCAGAGATCAAGAAACCTGATGAAGCTGGTAAGACAGATCATCCTAAATACTGTCCATATCACAGAATGCTGGGTCATACAATTCGTACATGTTATGTACTGAAAGGAAAGATCCAAGAAATGATTAAATCTGGAGCTATCTCTCTTACTCCAAAAGAGAAGACCGTCACCTCCAACGTCGTCTCTATGCAATTTAGAAATTTCCCTCCTCAACTCCTTGAAAGTGGGATTGTTCCTATTCCCAAGGCAACTCTTGACATAGTGAATCTTCCTCCTCCACAGTCTGAAGGATTAGTGCCAATCACTTTGGAAACAGGGGAAATCATGTGGATCCATCCTGATCTAGTGGCAGATTTTGAATCGCCTTCTCCTCAAAAGATTTCTTCTCAAAAATCCAAGAAGGCTGGAAAGATCAAGTCATGTCATATGACTTCTCTTGGGTCTACCTCTGACACAGAGCCAAAAGACAAAGAAGAAGTACTTGTTAGTGCTACTCGAACGGAGAAACCTTACCTAAAGGATTATTCTAAAAATCCTGAAGATCCTACTGATATCCCTTCAGATGCTAAAGATGTTCCTAACGTTCCTCCTGAAGAAGAATCATCTACTGAACCTGTTCCTCCCAAGCCTACGGCTCTGGAGAAAGGCAAACAACAGGCTCGGTTTGATTAGCCAATCAAGAAGTCTTCTGCTCTTGGACTTCAGAAGCCTTACAACTTCGACATTTTGGCTCAACTTGCTAATACTCCAGCTAGAATGTCCCTTTTTGAACTTCTACGTCTTTCCAAAGAGACTCGGGAGACGTTAAGTGAAGCACTTCTACAAGCTGACTCTTGTCTTGCACAATTGAAGAAGCCGGATGCGGAACCTGCCACTTGCTTACATTGCAACAGTGTACTGGAGATTATCCCAAATATCACCTTTACACAAGACGACATGTTACTGGAGGATAATCGACATGACCGACCTCTCTGCTACACTGGTTATATTGATACGACGAAGATAGATCGTATCCTCATTGACCCAGGGTCTGCTATAAGCATAATGCCAAAGAGTTTGTTGGATGAACTAAAAATCCCTCTTCATAAGCTCTCCAAGACGGTTACTACTATCTTGGGATTCAATCAAAGCCGAAGTGAGCCTTTGGGAAAGATTCATCTGAAGCTTCAGATAGGCGATTTCAGATCTAAAGTCACTTTCTATGTGATCGAGATCGCGGGATCCTATAATCTTCTTCTGGGGAGGCCCTTTCTTCATGAAAATAATGTGGTGCCCTCTACTCTTCATCAATGTTTTAAATACATTGATAGTAATGGAAGAGTACAAAAAGAAGTTGCTGATATAAATCCCTTCCATGGGGTTGAAGCTTATTTCAACGATTCCCGAATGTACAAAGAAGAGTATACAAGGATCATACAAGCTATGGAGAAAGAAGATGCACAAAGTGAGACTTTAATAATCCCTGTTAAATGTCGAACTACTCAGCAACAATCTCCTAAACCCTCTGGAGAAGATTCTTTCATCATTCCAGTGAGTAGACGGATCTCTCCGTTACCTCAGTCATCTACTCAAAATACACTGATCATTCCTGTCAGTGGGCGTACTACAGTTCCTGTACCTTCACAAGATACTCTGCTAATTCCAGTTGGAGGGCGGACTACTCTTCCTACTCAAACTTCAAGGGAGCTCACCTCTTCTGAGCCATTTGTTATCGATCTTAATCGAAACAAAGCTTCTTCTTCTTCTCCCCCTTTTAGTCATTGACTTGGCTAAAATCTCTAAGGCTCAGCCTTCTCCCAATGTAAATATTGCTGCTTTTACATTTAATGAAAAGTCTCCACCTTTGCAGTACGTTGATATGTGTAATTATGTTCATAGTTATTTACATCTGTTAGATGACTTGAACACAATAACCATAGGAGTTGTACAGACTGTTCATACAGATGTATCTCTAGAACCTGTACAATCTCCATACTTTCTAGTTCCCAGCAGAAAGCCAGGAGACATTCCAATATTCTTCTACAAAGGGCCTCAAAATCCTTCTGATCTTGAAGATGATGACAAAAATGATGATACTGGAAGATTACAACTACGTCGTTATAGTCAACAATCTAGAGACGTCATCAAAAATATGGGCTATGACTTCAGGACTGGCCTCAATAATGGAAAAGAAAGAAAAATACCTGTCCGGATTCCTCCTTTGAAATATGGAAGGACGAAATGCGGATTGGGTTATACTGCTCCTACTCCTTTCATCAATATTATCCATGAAGATCCTGAGTCTGACGAAGATAAGAGATCTGATTCTTCTAGTACCACTTCATGGGATTCCGATACGAGTATCGGTGACTTCTATTGCAACCTTCTGTCTTCCAATATGGTTTCCATTGACCATTCTGAAGAAAGTGATGAAGACGAAGAAGAGTTTGAAATCTCACCTGAATCAGAACAGTGGGCCCAAAGATTAGATAATCAATAGGAGTTCCATTTCGAGCAAAAAGAACCTCCGACTGAAGATAAACTTGTTCAAATAGATGTTGGTGAAGAGGGATCTCCCAAACCAATATTCATCAGTGAAAGTCTTTCAGAAACTGATAAGAAAGACATGATCAAACTCATTCGTGATTACATCGATGTCTTTGCTTGGAGTTATGAAGATATGCCAGGGCTTGATCCTCAAATTGCAACTCACAAGCTCAATATCTTGTCGAATGCTAAACCGGTCAAACAACAACAGCGACGATTTCGTCCAGATATCATGGATGCAATTGAAGCTGAAGTCAATAAACTCATTACCTCTGGGTTTATTAGAGAGGAACAACATCCCGATTGGGTGGCTAATATTGTTCATGTTCTTAAAAAGACTGGCAAGATCAGAGTATGCATAGACTTTCGCGATCTCAATGTGGCATGTCCTAAAGACGAATTCCTTCTACCAATCACTGATGTCATGGTTGATAACACCTGTGGATTTGAACGAATGTCATTCATGGACGGGTATTCTGGGTACAATCAGATCAAAATGTTTCCAGAGGACGAGAAGCACACTTCTTTCAGAACGTCGATTGGTACATACTGTTATACAGTTATGCCATTCGGTCTCAAGAATGCAGGAGCAACTTATCAACGAGCTATGAGCACTATATTCAGTGAACATTTGCGAAAAATAGTCGAATGCTATGTTGATGATATTGCAGTCAAAAGTCGACAAAAGGAGGATCATATCCAAGATTTGAAGACTATATTTGATCTAATGCGTAAGCATCAATTAAAGATGAACCCTACTAAGTCCTTCTTAGGCGTCTCTAGTGGTAAATTTCTCGACTTCGTCATTACCTCTAAAGGTATACACGTGGATCCCGAGAAGATCAAAGCCATCCAAGAGATGCGTCCTCCACGCACCTTAAAAGAGCTACGAGGATTTCAAGAAAGAATCGCTTATATCAGGAGATTCATCTCTAATTTATCAGGACGCTGCAGACCATTCAACAAACTTATGAAGAAAGGTGTCTCTTTTGTCTGGAATGATGAATGTCAGAAAGCATTCGATGATATAAAACAATATCTGATGAGCCCTCCAGTATTGGTACCTCCCGTCTCAGGAATACCGTTCCTCCTCTATACTCGAGTAATGCATTGGGTGCATTACTCGCTCAAAAGAATCAAAATGGCCATGAACAAGCCATTTATTATCTCAGCCGCACTATGACCGGAGCTGAACCTCGATATTCACCGGTTGAAAAAGAATGTCTAGCCTTGATGTTTGTTGTCCAAAAGACACGTCATTATATCATTGGCCAGACTATTCATGTCATCTCCAAGATCAATCCTATACGGATCATGATGAAGAAACCCAGTGTTTTGAATTCTCGATTGGCTAACTGGGGAATCCTACTTGCTCAGTATGACATGCACTATATTCCTCAGAAATTAGTCAAAGGACAAGCTTTAGCTGATTTTCTGGCTGCTCACTCAATTCCAGAAAATTCAAAACTCTATGATAAAATCCCAGATGAAGTCCTAGATTCAAATCAAATTGCTGAAGAAGATCCTACTTGGCGTCTATTCTTTGATGGAGCATCAAGAATTGGTCCTAATGGCGATATTGTCGCTGGAGTTGGAATTGTTCTTGTATCGCCAGAAGGTCTTGCCATCCAAAGAGCTTATTCTCTCGATCAGCCGTATTCAAACAATGTAGCTGAGTACAACGCATTACTTATTGGTCTTCAACTCGCTAAACATCTGAATATTCAACATTTGGAGGCGTATGGAGACTCTAAACTTATTGTCAATCAGATCAGGGGTACTTATAAAGTTTGCCATCAAGATCTGGTTCCTTATCATAGAGCGGCCATATCTATGGCCTCATTATTTAAGGAATTCTTCATTGAACATGTTAGGCGAGCATGTAACACAGAAGCTGATGCCCTTGCTAATCTTGCAGCGGTGCTGGCTATCCCAATCAGACGGCAACAAATGATTGTTGTTAGTAATCGAGAATTATTTCATCTTGAAAATAACCTGACTCTAGGACTTCCAGTTGACATTGAAGAATCAACATCTCATGACGTCAACACAACAAGAGGATTTGGATTCAGTCGTAAATCGATATCATCTTCATCCGATTCCAGCATGGAATTCATCTTCAGTAACTCGACTGAGGATCAGAATACGGATAAAGATTGGAGACTTCCTTTCTTAGATCTCGTATTATATGATATTCTTCCGGATGATCCGAGTGAGGCAGCATCTATCAGACGACGATCACTCAGATTCTATTATAATCATACAACAAAGACCTTATATCGTCGAGCTTATGATGGTTTACTCCTTCGGTGTATTGCCAGTGATGAAGTCCAACAAGTTATTCGTGAAGCACATGATGGAATTTGTGGAGCGCATCAACCTGGGCCAAAACTTCAAGACCGTATTCGACGGATGGGTTATTATTGGCCAACTATGGTATCAGATGCCATTGAATATGCAAGAAAATGCAAAGCTTGCCAAATCCATACGGATTTTATACATCAACCTTCGGAATTTCTACATCCGACGGCAGCATCATGGCCCTTCGAAGCTTGGGGCATGGACATTGTCGGCCCGATCAATCCACCGTCATCTAAAGGTCATCGGTTCATTCTCGCAATAACTGATTACTTCTCCAAATGGGCCGAAGCCATTCCTTTATCTGAAGTTAAGACGTCTAATGTCATCAGCTTTATTAAGCACCACGTCATCTACAGATTTGGTGTTCCTCGACGCATTGTTCATGATAACGGACTACAGTTCGTCAGCCAGAAATTTACTCGATTCTGTGACGATCACCGGATCAATAATGTTGCTTCTACCGCATATAATCCAGCAGCTAACGGATTAGCAGAAGCTTTCAACAAGACTATCATCAAACTCCTAAAGAAGTTTGTCTCCACTAACAAACGTAATTGGAGTGACAAGCTCGGGGAATACTTGTGGGCTTATCGCACTATAGTCCGTAATGCTACTAAGTGTACACCTTTCTCTCTGGTGTACGGATCTGAGGCTGTTCTCCCATTAGAGATTCAAATTCCTTCTTTAAGGATAGCAATCGCTAGTGAACTCACTGTTGAAAATAATGATCGTCTTTGACTTCAAGAATTGAAGGCTCTGGATGAAAAGCGGTTATCTGCTCAACAGAATATTGAATTCTATCAAGCTAGAATTTCAAGGGCTTTTAACAAGAAAGTCAGAATTCGAACATTTCAGAAAGGAGAACTTGTGCTTACTGTCAAACGCCCGATGACTATGACACACATGAGTAAGGGCAAGTTTGATGCAAAATGGGAAGGTCCATTCATTGTCAATAAGATCTTTTCTAATGGGGCTTATCAACTTACTACTCTAGATGGTAAAGCCACTATGATGCCCATCAACGGCAAATTCTTGAAGAAGTACTACGTCTAATATTTCTATCAAGATTGTCCTCCCATCATTCTCCAGCTGTTTCATTGTTCTTTCCGAAGAATCATTCTGATATCTATTATCCCCAGTGGAGATAGGTATTCTACTTTGTATCGTTTTCTCAACAAATTTGATATCCAGAAAATCATGTCCACATTACCTCTGAATTTTCTATCTCAATATCATATTTATGAAAATGATATTTAGTCTTTCTGATTTCTGAGTCAAAAGATCAATGAATAAAAGCAAAAATATAAAGTGGGAAGGATATATCGTAAACAAAATTTCCTTAAACGGAGTTTATTTGAGACAAATTCTTCAAGAAAAAGAGTACATCATCATGGAAGATCACTGTAATCCCTTTCATATTTGGGACGAGGACCACATACATAATCAGCAAAAGAATTGAGTACATCTTTTCCTGACCGCACCAAGAATTGACAGGCAGCCAGCCTCATTGCTTCTTCTTCTTCGGTTTCTCCTGGTTCGACCAGGAAGTCCAGGATATCTTTCGGCGGCTTGGGAGTAAACGAGCTTTCGCCCATTTTCTTCCTCTGCGGAGGTGGATGTTCTTTAACACCTTCAGTAGCTTCGGGGGCGACTTCAGCCTTCTTTATATTCTCTTCAGAAGACATTGTGGATAAAATGCGATCCTTCTACTCAAATATATGCTCTATTTATAGGCATATGGTTACAAGGATCGAAGGGACGTATTCTTTTCCGATATTCAGTTCATCCATTTATTTCTCACATTCATCCGACGTTTCACATGTTCATCCGTTCATTCATTACATTCACTCGACAGTTCATCTGTTCATCATTTCCTAATGGTTCGTCTGTTCATAATCTTCTATCAATTTATTAAGCGGGGATTCGTTATTTATCATATTTTCATAACCTCTGAATCAATTCCGAATCTGCTTACTCATTTGTCATGTTTTGACCTCTGCATAGAAATTAATCTATTTTCTTTCGAGTTCCTATATATTATCATGTCCATAATACCTCTGATAATATCATATACTCTAAAAACAGAAAAGATGATTTTATTATCTATCATGTCCACAATTCATCTACAAATACAAATCATTGAGCATAGAAGAAGTGTCATTTCCATTCCCATTTCACCACAAAAAGTCTATTACATTTTCTTAGACTTTCTTACAAATCATAATGAAATCTATTACAAATCTTGGATTTTCATTCTATGTACAACTGAGATCTATTTCTTCTTGGATCTTCTCTGGCAATCTCGTTGTTTGTGGCAATTCCTGGGTGTCCAGCAGGAATCAAACTCTGGTCTTATCTCTCAGACGAGAGGAGAACCACAGAGTAGGGCAACACGAAAACGTGTTGCTGCCAATACAGCTCGTGGAGGAATGGCGGCACCTCAAGCAGGTAGGAATGTATCCAGCATTGGGATACGATTCCTAGTTCTGTCGTCAGAGGAACTCTACTACCCGATTTCTCGGTAGTAGAGTTAACTCCACCATCCAACTCTCGTGTATAAAGGCTCTTCTTACCATCTAAGGAAGACCCTTCTATCTCACGAAGAGTTCTGAGTTGTCTAATTTACGCGTCAAAGGCGTATGAGCTCCCTAATGTGGGTGTCAAAAGAACATTCTCCACAGCATCCACATCACCAATGCCAGTTCTGAAGAAGGTTTTCAGCCAAAATTCTGCAAGAAACAGTAAGGAAAAATCAGCCAACAGAAATTGGCCAAGCAAAGACAGATGCATTCTGTTCATTTCAGGAAGATGAATTTGTTTTTAGCAAACAAAAAATTCGATGCGTGTATATTGAACTTACCGCTGAGTTTGCTGCTAAGGATTGACAGATCCATGTCTGGTAGCGTGCACAGAGATTTGACATCAGACAACATGGCTTTCCTATTTTCTTCTCACAGAAAATTCATTTCTCAGAAGAGAGGAAGAAGAATGGGAAGATGAGTTTGCGTGGAGTTCATCCATCTATTTAAAGGGTCAAGTGCAGGTCTATTCTTGGAAAAGATCCGCATAAATAGCGCTCGTAAATTGTGGAATAAGTGTCACGTGTACTTCGGGAGACAGTACAACATTGGAAACAGTCAAAGTGTGCTAATTAATATTCTTCATTAAAAGGCACGCAGATCAAACACAAAAGTTGTACTTCATTCTTTAAACAGGCACTGATGGCCTTACAAAAAGACAAAACAGAAAAGTACAACAAAAGCGTAGAAAGTTACGCTCTATTTTCCAGAGCGACTAAGTTTGATGCCTAACTCCTCTACGCTCTTAACTCCCAGGCGATGCAACAGAGTCTCGAGCATTTCACGCTTCTCCATAAGGCTCCGTCCATCAGAAGAAGACGAGCCATCCAATCCAAAGTAGCTCAAGAGATTCTTGGCTAACTGCGTGGAGTCGTCCTTGAGCTCGATGACGACAGGTTCGAGTTCTTTGCCCCTAAAAGTGGGGTCACCATGGGAACAAAAGTCCAACTTTCGTGCTTCCTCTTCGGCTGCTTCCTTTGGGGTCATATTTTCGAGAGATGAATGTCAAAACTGAGAATCTCTTCCTGTTTATATAACAGATCTCGTCGACAGTTCATATTCCACCATAAATTGGACGCAATCAGTCTCGGAGAACGAAGAGTTATTATAACATTTAATAAGTTCATTTAGATGTTTTCAAAGAGCTTCGAAGTCTTTTCGACTTCCGAAAAATTTTGGAGTCATCTCAGCGTGACTGATTTCATTTCATCATCTCTATTTCAAAGTATTTCGAAAATATTTTATCATTTTTCGAAAACTTTGAAGGAGGTTTTGTAGGCCTCAAAAATGAAGTTACGCTGAGTTGATCAGAACAAGTCACGCAGAGTGATCCGAGAAGCAGCACAAAAGATACGCTAAGTTCTGCCTGGCTATCTCCTTTAGAAGTCACGCAGAGACAGCTCATCCATATGTCAGAATCATAATGACTGACAACACAACAGTCGAGAAACGTCTCCTCGTATGCCACGTATGCACAGAACTCGAGAGATCACAGCCGTCTTTTGCGTAATTTTTGAAATCTTCCTTAGCAAGACTCATTCTTCACCAAGTTGGCGTGACTTTGGGTCTTATCTTCATTTAATGCGGCTGACAATATAATTAATATCAGAGATTTTGTGTCAGACGAAGCGTGCCAAATCAAGACAGCTGGCGGTTTGCGTGGATTCTGAACCTGCTCCTTCCTCAAAACATTGCGTGACTTTTGAGTTATTCTTCTCAAAGCCTGCGTGAATTCTGAAGTATTCTTCTTCAAAGCTTGCGTGGATTTCGCCTTCAACGAGTCTACGTCAACGAATCTGCGTAGATTTTGCCTTCAGCAAGTCAGCGTGGATTTCATTTCAACTGGAGTACGTGGCAGCCATGCCACCGATCTCTCTCTCGCGTGCCCAGTAACTTGCACACGACCCATGCACTGATGCCATGTGTCCAACAGTTACGGGCCACGTCCAGTAACTACTCACTAACCCTGCGTGTATTTAGAGTCTGCGTGACTTTTCAAGTGCACCAGTGGTGAGGTAGTTATCTTTTCAGTTACTGTTTTGACTCTATAAATAGAGTTCTTTTTCTCATTCATTGTACAGATACATTGATATCTACTGTCAAAATTTTGAGAGCCTTTCTTCTTCGCATAGTCCAAGGGATAAAGCGATCGTCTTCAAGATCGGATTCCCACAGTTGTAATTTTCCCAGAAACACAACAAATAAAGAGAATTTCTTTATGGAAAACAATATACACATCCTACATGGATGACGTAGGTCGCATTACCTGATCACCAGGACTTGGGTCGGGTTCGGGTTAATTTGGGACAACCGGGTCTTCTAAAAGCCAATAATCTTAATACTAAGTAATTAAATTATTCTTAGGATTGTGTCACGATTTGGCCTAGTTTTTCTAGTTAGTACACACCTATGACTTGGCCTTCTCTACTATAGCTAATGCGCTAGTCAAAGCATGCTATTGCATTATCCGTGCCATCACTTCTAGTCATATGGCGCTCCAAAATTTAACCAAGACTAAGGCATTCTATAATAATAATTAATTAAATTTGATAATTATAGAATTCTAAAATCACATCTTAATTCAAATAAAAGGAATAAATGCTATTTTCAAAATTTTGGGAAGATGTTACGAATCAGCCTACTTCAGAAATACTATCGATTCAGAATACAATAGTGTATCCTTTTATGAAAATCATCTAACAGGATTTAGAATTCAATGAGGCCTATGTAGTAACCTTAGCTACCCAACTGTCAGATTAAACTAGGGACTCCTAGTCCTAACCATTCTCCTAAAATTGATTTACTCCTAGTTGTGAATGAGCATTTCCTAGTCGCAGGCTCGCAGTAGTACGACTAATATGGTACTACCACGAGTTCGCACAATTTTGCAAAAACAGACCTGCATGGGCCACCACAAAAACTTGTCACGACCCGTACCCGCTTTTCAGGTACGAGACGTGTCCAAGCCAGCCTACGTCGCAGAGTCGACGGTAGAATGCTGTCACGGCTAATATGCTCAAAATCATAAAATAACAATTTTATTGCTCATTCACATTTTCTAATTTTATTACAACAATTACATTTAAAGAAAATACAAAGTTCTCACAATCTTTGAAAATGATACAGCTGCTATCTATTTCTAGGTTGACCTCAGCATACCCAAGCCTTCCCTATGCTAAGAGTGATCGCGGCTAAACCTGAAAAATGTTGGTTTCCAGTCAGGAATGGAACAAGTACACAAACCGACGGCAATGCGAAAACACAATAGAATTAACAAGATATGAAAATAGCATATAAGATATAAAAACTGGAAAGTACTGAAGACATGGCACGGTGGAGAAGAAAAGGAAAAATAAATAAAAGATAACTACCCATGTGGTATGAAATATCTGTTTCGACATGTGAACGGCTAGGGGGTAAATCCGGTACCCTGCACGTGTCGTGTGCAGCTGCTATTCTCCACGAAAGATACGGAGGATAATTCTGTGTAGTCCACATGTCTACTAAGGTATTTTCCCTCCCGACTACTCCGTGTGACGAACGTGTCAACAAGCAGCAAGACATATGTATAAACATAAAATGAAAAAACTACTATGAATCGAAAAGCAATCAGAAAGTGCACTTGCCTGTGGTCCTTAGCTGGTGAAACCGACAATTCCATTGAGTTCATATTCGTCCAATTAGCCTAGGGTCGATATAAAGTAGTCAGAATTTGCAAGAAAAGCGATCGTACGACCTAGCACTATCAAGATGGAAATTGAAAAAAATTCGTTTTAAGAAAATATATAGTTATATAGAAAATACTTATAGCCTAGAAATTATTTTTAAGGCCAAAATCGAAATACAATCTTAAATGAAAACTATATTTGTTAGTCAAAATAATGTATAGCTTCAAAAAGTGTTTATTAAATCAAACTAAAAATCCTTATTATAAACTATATTTATGTGTCCATAAAATATTTATCTTAACAGCCGAAGATATACTAAGCTAAATAAATAAGCTTATTATGTTTAATATATATACATATATAACTTAATAAATTTAGAAACTTAAATAAGTTATATGAATATTTACAATGGGCTCAGGCCCATTATCATTTAAAAAATAACTATTTATAAACCATTTCTCAATTCATTGTAAGGCCCAGACCAAATATTACAAAGAAAATATTATAAAGAAAATATAACTAAATATAAATTACCTTAACTATACTATCAGTTTTTATAACCATTAAAATACTAATTAATCACTAATACTCGATTAACATTATACTAGTTAATCAAAATAATCTATTAACAAAAACTAGTAAACTAAATAAACTATCTACAGAGAAGACTTTATACAGAGAGAGAGAGAGAAAGTGAGTGAGTGAGAAAATGAGTGAGAAAGAAACGGGTGAGGGATCGAGATGGAGAGGGGAGAGAGCTCACCGAGGAGAGGGGAAGGGTGTTCCCACCGCGTGCGGCGGAGACGGAGCTGGGAGCAGCGGCGGCGACCGACGCTTGGGGCGCTCTTCGGCTGGCGGCCGATCTGGGAGAGGGGACAGCCCGGAGCGGTGGACGACGTCCAGATCTGCGGAGGTCGGGCGGAGGTGGCAAATTCGCTCGAGACAGCGTCCCGATCTGGACAGGGTCGGGCACGGCGGGGCAAAACTGTCGCCGGCGAGGAGGCACGTCCAGCGCTGGAGGCGGACGGGCGGCTCGCTCGGGGAACTCGGAGGCGACAATAGCGGGGAGGACAGAGGATGGGGTCGCCATGCTCGGCGGGGTCGAGCGGTTGTACTGGCAGATCCGAGGCGCGGGTGGTGACCTCGACGTGGAGGTGCGGTCTTTGCGAAGCTGGGCGCGGCGCACGGTGGGGTCACGCGGAGGGCACCGGGCGTCTAGATCCGGTGGAGGTCGCACGCCGGGACCTTCCGCGTGGGGCGGCTAAAGCTCGAGCGGAGCGCTTCTCCGGTACGGTGCGGCAGTAGAACCGATCTCGCCGGCCAGGCTGCGGTGCAGGGTCTCGTGGAGGGCTCCGGGCGGCTCGGCGACAGGAGGAAGAAGGCGGCACCACCCAGGCGGCGGATCTCCTTCCGGCTGCTCTGGAAAACGGTGAGGAGTGAGCATGGCGCTCCGACGTCGGTCGACGGGCAGTGGGGTGGCAACGGTCATGAGGAGGAGGAGGGCGACGCTGACGGAAAGGGTCGGTTCGAGGCTGGGCGGAGGCTAGGTTAGGTTTCTCTTGTATTTGGTTTTGGTTTGTATCCAGTGTTGGACACAGAATTTTGTGTACTGGAAATCAGCAAAATGTGATGGTGGACACGGGACACTCGGGGTCGGACCCGACTGACACTGCACCTATTCTGTGTATTGTTTGTTGGAGGAGGAATTCGGGTAGGTGGCTAGTGTGAACGTGGTGGCACTTCGAGATATTGGGAAAGATGGTGTCGGCTACTGCGGTGACTCGGTGTCGAAGGGGATGATGGTATTGGCTACTGCGGTGACTCGGTGTCGAGGGGGATGATGGCCAGGAGGGGGATGATGGTATTGGCGTTGGTGTCGGGTGGCTGAATAGAAGTTTGGTAGTATAGCAATGGGCAACTCTTAAGTAGGGAATTAATCTCCTACTTGGATAAGGAGCAAGTTTCTAACAGATAGGACCTCCCCAATTAGATTAAGTCAAATAAATATTTAAACCAATCTAGTTTAATCATACTACGCTAGGAGATAGAAATACTAATTTTAAATTACTATTTGACCTAACCAAATAATTTAGATTTTATAAATTAAATCTAAAATTAAATAATTTATTATCATAAAATATTTTATATATAAATTTGATATTATCAATAATTTATATTAGATTCAAATTAAATAATTAACTACTATAATAATTTAAATGTCATTTAGTATTTAGCAAAAGTTTAAATCTTAAATCTTATAGGTTCAAATCCAAATCAAATAACAACAAGGATCTATTCACAACCTACCAACGATTGCAATAATTAATATAAAATTTTAAAGGCATAACTTCAAATCTCTTTCGCAATGGATTACTAATGATAAATATTTTCGAACCTAAGAATATTAATCCAAATATTCAAAATCAAAAATCGAATAATTTTGTTTTATCCTGATAATAAAGAATTATATTTTTTTGTTATAAATCTAAAAATACTTCGATAAATTTTTTTTATTAAACAAAGCAGTATTCTCAAAAACATTTAAATTTCTAAAATTAGTTTTTAATAAAAGAAAATGTCATTCACGAAGTCTCGACGAAAATTACCTTGAAGCACAATAAATAAAATAATGATAATAAAAGAATATTCGGAAAGAGGAGTTACACCTGCCCAATGTGTTGTTGCACAACAAGGGGCTACCAAAGTCCCCTGTCACGACCCACACCCTGATTAGGGCACGAGCACGTGGGTACGTCCAGCCTACGCCGCAGAATAGGCGGTAGAACGCTGTATATATTTACTAGAAAGTATAGCATCTAGACACAATATATGTACATGTCGTCTCCGAACGGAAGTATATAATCTCAATTCAATCACAAGACGTGTAGGTTATATAGGCACGAATATCATAAAGATATGATGGAAATATAAGTACGAAAATAGAAGCAAAGTCACAAATATAGTAGAGAGTCGAAAACATAACGCAAGGTCCCAAACACAAATATAATATTTCTCAGTACTAGCTGGCTCGCAGTCCAGACAAACCTATCTAGCAAATCTAAATAGGTGCTATATCATCTACAGGCTCCAGGGGTAATGTCTCATCAAAGTCTCTATCCTGGCCATACTCGTAAAAGGTAGAGCAATCAGCCAACATGTCCTCTGTAAACATCAACGATTATCCTGTCAAGAAAATGAGTAAGTACACCTCCAACAACAGTTTCTTAGTATTGATAAATGCTGTAAGAGACAATCATAATGGAATACAAGATGATATATCAAGACTGTAAGTAAAACATGATATATAAACTAGAAATCATGTCAGGGTGTAACGTACAAGAAAGTAGAACAGTACAGGAATATCTAATATATAATGTAAACATAAAATATGCCTTAAGATATTAGAGCATTATGTGATCAGCTTGGGTCAAGATCAGGCTGTACCATCTGACTGGCTATGAACAAGAAAAACAAGAACTCTGGGTCAGGCCAGCCAGCATAGAAAGCCATGAACAAGTAGGGTCAGGCTTTACCCTACGTGAAGTAAGGGTATAGCTATGAACAAGTATAGGAATACAAGTATGATATTGATCACATAACCACTAACAACTCCCCATCCCCGAATAGTATATGGATCCGGACATAGCACGTCATGACATGGAATTCTCCAAGAGGGTAGCTAATCTCCCTCAGAAATCGGTGTCTATACATGTACAAGAGACAATATCAAATAATATACCAATATAGCAAGAAAGTCCAGGAATAACATCTCATGCCAGGATCCAACATATACTAGTATGTGCACCATCGTGACAAGAATCAAGAAAAACACTATAACTGAATCGGATACAGAAGATATCAAGACAAGAAACTACTATCAGAGAATGTACTCGCTTGCGGTCCTGAGCTATCAAATGGGGTCGATGCTCAGAGTGATGTCACAAACCTAAAGATGAGATATATATAAGCCAATTAGGGTTCAACAGTTTTAGGCATGATTATATAGTATAAGCTATGTAATCTAGGTCAATCTCAGTCCAACCAAGTCAAACTAGGTCATACTTAGTCAAAGGTTGACTTACAGTTGACTTTTGATCAACTGGTCAACTCTAGTCAACTCTAGGTCAAACTAGGCTAATGTTGACTAACAGTTGACTTTTGGTCAACTTGTCAACTCTGGTCAAGTTCTAGACATTTCTAGGCCAAGTGTTGACTTTTGGTCAAAGCAGTCAAACTTGGTCAACCGAGGTCAAAACTAGCCTAAGCATAATATTCCTAATATTTACCTACCAAGATACCATATATCTTGGTCAAATAGGATCAACTCTAATCTAAGAATTAAAATATCAAGTTGCACCTCGTTATTCGTACATCGAAACCTACGACACGTAAATCGAGATAAGATAATCAACGGTAAGGTTAATAATCTTATCACAGTGATCCACATGATCATCTTGTCAATTTCAGCGATGTGAGATTACTGGAATCGACTGACCTCAGTTACGTTGTACTAATTTCAAAATACGAACTTAATAAGAATTAATTATAATAAAAGGTAATACACAAAGAAATATCTACAAACATTGTCGGATGATGAAACAAACATTACCAACGTGTCCAGAATGGTCAAATCAGCTAGGATAGCCTATCCATAAGTCTAATTTGGACACAGTGGCAAAAAAGTAATTTCGGATCAAAATTGTGTCCGTATCGGACCCGCTTTGTACCAAAAAACGTTGAAGGATACTAGTCCACTAAACCTAACAAATTATACGTCCATGAATCCAGAATGACGATACGAACCCAATGGTACATCCAAAATTGGATTCCGTTGACCCGATCTCAAATTAGTCCGTTGACCAGGACATTGAAATTCTGATTTGCACGAAAAAGCGTGTCGGAGTCAATATCCTCAAAACTCAGCAACTTGTCAATGAGTCCAGAAAACAGTATATCCGGAATTGGATTCCGATGAGCCGATCTCTAAATGACCGTTAACTCGGACCGTGGGGCCCGCTTTGCACCAAAATACGTGCCAGGGTCCACGTCCACCAAATCTAACAAACTATATATTAATTTGTGCCAGAACGACGCCATGAATCTACTGGTGGTGTCGGAATTGAAATTCGGAGTCCCGGGTTCAAAAATAGAATTTTACAAGTTAGAAATTATGAATTCGGACGGCCAACTTTGACGTCAAATTCAACCAATCAAACTTGCTCACAATGAAATAAAACTGGAGGGGTAGGAAGAGGGTTATACCAGCTGCGTATAGGAACCAGTGGCACGCTAAACGGAGCTGCGATGGAGGAGATACGATCCGACAAAGTTGGCTCCGTAAAACTGTCCAAAAATTATACAATTTAAACGGTCAACTTGGTGGCCGATTTTGAGGTATCAAACGACAAAATTAACAGATAAAACTTGAGAGGGTGAAGGGGTATATACCGAGATTGAGAAGGAAGAAACGGTTCGATGATCCAACGGTCGAATTTTCCAGAATACATGAACGAAGTTGCTGCGACGAGGTGCACATTCTAAAATCCGTCCGCGCGCGCGTCGACGGGATTCCGTACAAAACGTATGAATCGGGTGTTTCTCGTGCCGGAGGCGAGGGGGCTCGCCACGAGGGCCTGCCCGGGGTGCGCTCGGCAAGGGGGCCGACCACGACGGTACGCGGTTGGCCGACGGTGGTACGCGGCTGCTGCTGCCTGTGCTGTGCTGGTGGTTGTGGTGGTGCTACACTGCTACTGCGACGAAGCCGTGGCTGCGGCGGCGGCGGGGCACGGCAGAGAAGGAAGGAGAGGTGGTTCGTGGTGGTGGAGCTCGGGTGGTGGTGGCGGTTTAATGGTGGTGGTAGAAGAAGATGGTGATGGAGTTTAAGGAGATGGTGATAGAGTGGTGTGAAGATGGAGAGGAGGAATGGAGAATGAGGCTGGGGATGTTGCTCGGCCAGGGAGGAGGAAGAGGAGGAGGTGAAAATAAAATGAAGATGGTAATGGTGTGGCGGCTGATGAGTAATAAAGAGAGAGAGAGAGAGAGAGAGAGAAAGTGGAGAAAGAGAGGGGTGTAGGGATTTGGGTCGGCCATGTGTTGGGGGGGGTGTGTGTGTGAGTTTGTGTTGTGAGTTGATGAGTGGTTGGAAATAAATAGGGGTTGAATGAAGGGCCATGATTGAATGTGGTAAAAATTAGGTCATTCTTTAGGAAAGTGAATCATTGGAATTGTCATTGGATATTTAAAATGGGTAGACTAGGTATTTAATATTTTATAGAAAAAAGAGTGTGTGGGTATTCATGAGCGGTTAACATGAAGCTTGGATTGGGTTCGGTTGAGCCGGGTCGGGTCAAAACGAACTTGGCGAAATAAATGAATTAATTTTGGGTATTTATGATCATGGATAAATAAGTAGCGTGCGGGGGCTCAAATAAATGGGACACAAGTATCATGTGGATAATAGGCACAAAATAGGTCTATTGGGTCGACTAGGTTGGATTGATGTCGGGTCCCAAAATTAAATTGGAAGTCGGTTACATTTTACGGTGGATAATTAATTGGCCTAAATTGACCCAAAAGTTGTGCGAAGCAAATGAAGCACAAGATATTGTGTCTGAGTGGGACACAAAGGTCATGGGTGTAGAGTGTCTCGAGTAGATCATGCATGAGGAGTTGGTTCTGAGAAAACGACTGGTCTTGTGCTCCCAAATTAAAATTCACGGCAACATACATATGATGATCAAAGATAAAAGTGGGAAAGTCAATTAATAATTATTTAATGATCAAATGGTCTAAATTTACCCGAAGTTGTGTGAAGCAAAAAGAGTACAAGGGAACAAGTTTGGGTGTGACATGATATATCAACATGAAGGTAATCTTGTCTACTACACACTGATGAAGAGAGTTTCCAGAGATTGGAATCTCTGACGCTCCAGAAGTTAAAGTCACAAAAAAGAAAATTAAATCAAATAATAATATCTATTGCAAATAATTGATTTAGAAAATTGAAAAAAAAATAAGCCCTAAATTCAGGGGGCTTACATCCTCCCCACATTATAAAAATTTCGTCCTCGAAATTAAAAATCATCTAATAGGTCAAGCTAAAACATGCAACTGCTACGGCTACAGAAACCAATCTTCTACCTTTGTGATCATTTATGTTGTTTTTCTCTACAGATATTTTGGTTCAGGTTCAACAAACTTATTTCATTTAAAACTATGTCATTTTACCCCTTAGAATCTTCATATCAACAAGAACCTTTACATATACTCAAAATATAGGTCATCCTCGAGATATATATATATATATATATATTTATATATATATATATATATATATAGGTCATCCTCGATATATATATATATATATATATATATATATATATATATATATATATATATATTTTATATATATATATATATATATATATATATATATATATATATATATATATATATATATATATATATATATATATATCAAAAATGCTTGACCATCAACCAAAATTCCAATCTCAATAGCAAAAAGTTTGTTTTTTCCTTATCCTATCCTAAGTATCTATATCCTACTAATCACAAGCATCTTGAATTTATATATTCAAAACCTATTCTTGGCATTGAGTCTTCTCTCCTCTTTTTACTCAACCATTCATGAATATAAACCCTCAAATCATATGTAAATAACTTGTAGCTAATCAATAATCACTTGGCCATCAAAGTCTTACAATGTTCAACCCTCGAACCTAAGCACAAGATTCTAATCCTTAATCCATAGTCACAACAATATAATATTCATTACGCCATCTAAGATACCTTAAAATCAATCTATACTATTAAACTAATTATTCTTAATGGTTTCTAAGCCCACTATAGT
Organism: Iris pallida; assembly: GCA_029216955.1. Taxonomy (NCBI): domain Eukaryota; kingdom Viridiplantae; phylum Streptophyta; class Magnoliopsida; order Asparagales; family Iridaceae; genus Iris; species Iris pallida. The sequence continues at coordinate 10,079,744 of JANAVB010023995.1, read as the reverse complement.
CAGTCACTCATATCTGTCCTATAAGCTTAACCCAATAAATCCCTAGGAAAAAATACTCATCACAATCACACATAATAACATATTATAGTTATACTACAGAATCCGTTAACAAGGTTGGCTATTTCAATCGTCTATTAAATAGAAGGTAATAAAGGCCTAAGACTGGGTCTAGCAATCCATATCAATATTCAGACAAGGTAAGGGTCAAGCAAAACAGGAAAGATTGTCGAAATATTTCCAAGAATAGTACGAGGCCAAACGAGATGCATAGGACATAGCCGAAGTAAAACTCAAGAACCATATACCTCCGTACTTATGTCACATGAAGTTACTATCGCGCTAGTGTGCATCTGGCTGTGGTTAACTTCCTTGTTCCATAATACGACGGATGGCGGCAGTGCACAGCTGCCACGCCTGATAATATAGGTTCCTGAACATAACTTGGCCAAATCCGTAAAATATTTCCAAACAATTTTTGCAAAATAAATGAGAAGATGTTAGTCAAAATGCTTAGGGAGTGGTCCAAGTAGAATTCGAGAAACATATTTAACCATGATGTTGTTATCTGAAGTCCTGCCTCGCCAGTATTTCTCTGGATACAAACTCCCGATTCCGTAATACAAGGATAAATTACTTTTCGAACTTTTCTTGAATCAATCCATAAGGCACTTTCAACAATTATTAAGAAGGACGAAAAGAATTACCCAAGAGGTTAGCGAAGAAGAGTTTAGTCAATTCACAGGAAAGACGGAACACAAAACAATTATGTTGAGAAAATCCTAATTGTGGCTGTAGATATATAGAGTTAATCAAGACGGAGAGAATGATGATAAGAATTTGTTCTTACTCATCTGGTCATATCGAAGTGATCCGATTTAAGATATAATCTGATAACCATACACGTCTTCCTGAAATCATGTTGCCAGAATTTTCGCACGTTAGTAAGCATAGCTGCAATAAATGATATAGTCCATAACTAAGGTATACACCCTAAAATCATGTCATCTGGAATTCATATCCTGTCAACCGGTATGGCTGCAAGAAAATCCAAATTCTATAACTAGGATAAGCATATCTAAAATCAGGCTCTATGTCCTTGTCATGCTAGTTAGTATGACGATGATAAATTCTAAACTCCATAAATAAAGCAGACATTTACCTTATCAGGATATACCTCAATTCAATCCACAAAATTTATCTCGATGCAAGATCAAATTCAATAACGAAAATCAGAAATCAAAGTCAACGATAAATCAATGAAGACTAAATGGAGACAAGCAAAAACAGATTTGGAGATAGGGTTTAGAAAAAGATTCACAAGGTTTATCCCAAAGATATTATCTAGGTCGAAATTCAAAATTCCTTAAATATAGTCTAAAGCAAATTCCAACCAAAATGGTTATAGGTTCAACTTCTACTTCCTAGTTCTCTCAGGGGTCCATAGACTCATCCTATAATAAGGTTTGATAACATACAGATATTCAAGATCAGGACGAGCGAAAGCAAGTGGGAATAGACTCAAGAGTTTTCGAAATAAGATTCTCAGGGGTTATCCCTGGAATCTATCAAGAGTTTCTAACTGTGATTAAGCAACTCCTATCATAACCTAGAACTTATATCCCAATAGCAGGCTCGTAGCAGCGCTCTAAGTCAAGCACCACTACGAAATCACACTAGTTGCGACTCTGACCTGTATGGGCCACCACAAAAACGTGTTACGACCCACATCCTGATTAGGGGCACGAGCACGTGGGTACGTCCAGCCTACGCCGTAGAATCGGCGGTAGAACGCTGTATAGGTCTACTAGAAAGTATAGCATCTAGACAAATATATATATGTACCTGTCGTCTCCGACGGAGGTATATAATCTCAACTCAATCACAAGACATCTAGGGAATATATGCACGAATATCATAAAGATATGATGGAAATATAAGTACGAAAATAGAAGCAAAGTCACAAACATAGTAGAGAGTCGAAAATATAACACAAGGTCCCAAACATAAATATAATATAAGTCTCAATACTAGCTGGCTCGCAGTCCAGACAAACCTATCTAGCAAATCTAAATAGGTGCTATATCATCTACAGGCTCCAGGGGTAATATCTCATCAAAGTCTCTATCCTACCCATACTCGTAAAAAGTAGAGCAATCAGCCAATATATCCTCTGTAAACATCAACGATTATCCTGTCAGAAAAATGAGCAAGTACACCTCCAACAACAGTTTCATAGTATTAACAAATGCTGTAAGAGACAATCATAATGGAATACAAGATGATATATCAAGACTGTAAGTAAAACATGATATATAAACTGGAAATCATGTCAGGGTGTAACGTACAAAAAGGTAGCACAGTACAGGAATATCTGATGTATAATGTAAACATAAACTGTGTCTTGAGATATTAGAGCATTATGTGATCGGCTTGGGTAAAGATCAGGTTGTACCATCTGACTGGCTATGAACAAGAAAAACAAGAACTCTGGGTCAGTCCAGCCAGCATGGAAAGCTATGAACAAGTAGGGTCAGGCTTTACCATACGTGAAGTAAGGGTATAGCTATGAACAAGTATAGAAATACAAGTATGGTATTGATCACATAACCAATAACAACTCCCCATCCCCGAATAGTATATAGATCCGGATATAGCACGTCAAGACACGGGATTCTCCAAGAGGGTAGCTAATCCCCCTCAGAAATTGGTGTCTATACAAGTACAAGAGACAAGATCGAACAATGTACCAATATACCAAGAAAGTCCAGGAATAACATCTCATGCCAGGATCTAATGTATACTAGTCCGTGCACCATCGTGACAAGAATCAAGTAAAATACTATAACTGAATCGGATACAGAAGATATCAAGACAAGGAACTACTATCAGAAAATGTACTCGCTGCGGTCCTGAGCTGTCAAATGGGGTCGATGCTCAGAGTGATGTCACAAACCTAAAGGTGAGATATATATAAGCTAATTAGGGTTCAACAGTGTTAGGCATAATTATATAGTATAAGCTATGTAATCTAGGTCAATCTCAGTCCAACTAAGTCAAATTAGGTCATACTGAGTAAAAGGTTGACTTACAGTTGACTTTTGATCAACTGGTCAACTCTAGTCAACTCTGATCAACTCTAGGTCAAACTAGGCTAATGTTGACTAACAGTTGACTTTTGGTCAACTTGTCAACTCTAGTCAAGTTCTAGACATTTCTAGGCCAAGTGTTGACTGATAGTTGACTTTTGGTCAAAGCAGTCAAACTTGGTCAACCGAGGTCAAAACTAGCCTAAGCATAATATTCCTAATATTTACCTACCAAGATACCATATATCTTGGTCAAACAGGATCAACTCTAATCTAAGAATTAAAATATCAAGTTGTACCTCGTTATTCGTACATCGAAACCTACGACACGCAAATCGAGATAAGATAATCAACGGTAAGATTAATAATCTTATCACAATGATCCACATGATAATCTTGTCAATTTCAGCGATATGAGATTACTGGAATCGACTGACCTCAATTTCGTTATACTAATTTTGAAATACGAACTTAATAAGAATTAATTATAATAAAAGGTAATACACAAAGAAATATCTACAAACATTGTCGGATGATGAAACAAACATCACCAACGTGTCCAGAATGGTCAAATCAGCTAGGATAGCCTATCCGTAAGTCTAATTAGGATACAGTAGCAAAAAGATAATTTCGGATCAAAACGGTGTCCGTGTCGGACCCGTTTTGCACCGAAAAATGTGCAAGGATACTAGTCCACTAAACCTAACAAATTATAAGTCCACGAATCCAGAATGATGATACGAACCCAACGGTATATCCAGAATTGGATTCCGTTAACCCGATCTCAAATTGGTCCGTTGACCAGGATATTAAAATTCTGATTTGCACGAAAAAGCATGTCGGAGTCAATGTCCTCAAAACTCAGCAAACTATAAGTCAACGAGTCCAGAATGACGATACGAACTCAAGGTATATCCAGAATTGGATTCCGATGAACCGATCTCAAAATGACCCGTTGACTCGGACTGTGGGGCCCGTTTTGCACCGAAATGCATGCCAGGGCCCACGTCCTCTAAATCTAACAAACTATATATGAATTTGTGCTAGAACGATGCCACGAATCTACTGGTGATGCCGAATTGAAATTCGGAGTCCCAGGTTCAAAAATAGAATTTTACAAGTTGGAAATTACGAATTCGGACGACCAAATTTGGCGTCAAATTCAACCAATCAAATGTGTTCACAATTAAACAAAACTGGAGGGGTAGAAAGGGGGCTATACCAGCTGTGTATAGGAACCAGTGGCATGCCAAATGGAGCTGCGATGGAGGAGATACGAGCCGACGAAGTTTGCTCCGCAAAACTCTCCAAAAATTATATAATTTAAATGGTCAATTTGGCGGCATATTTTGAGGTATCAAACGACAAAATTAACGGATGAAACTTGAGAGAGTTGAAGGGGTATATACCGATATTGTGACGGAAGAAACGGTTCGACGATCCAACGGTCGGATTTTCTAGAATACACGCACGAAGTTGCTGTGACGAGGCACACATTGTGAAATTCGTCCACGCGCGCGTCGACGGGATTTCATGCAAAATACACGAATCGGACGTTTCTCGCGCCGGGGCGAGGGGGCTCGCCACGGGGCCCGGCCTGAGGGTGCGCCTGACCAAGGGGACCGACCACGGCAGTGGCGACCGCGGCGGCGCACGGTTGGCCGACGGTGGCGCGCGGCTGCTGCTGCCTGTGCTGCGATGCTGCTGCCAGTGCTGTGCTGCTGGTGGTGGTGCTGTACTGCTGCTGTGGCACTGCCGTGGTTGCGACGGCGGCGGTACTGCGATGGGGCACAACGGAGAAGGGAGGTGAGATGGTTCGTGGTGGTGGAGCTCGGGTGGTGGTGGCGGTTTAATGGTGATGGTAGAAGAAGATAGTGATGGAGTTTAAGAAGATGGTGATAGAGTGGTGTAAAGATGGAGAGGAGAAAGAGGAGGAGGAATGGAGAAGGAGGCTGGGGAGGTTGTTCGGCCAGAGAGGAGGAAGAGGAGAAGGTGAAAATGAAATAAAGATGGTGATGGTGTGGTGGCTGATGAGTAATAAAGATAGAGAGAGAGAGAAAGAGTTATTAATGAAAGAGAGAGAAAGTGGAAAAAGAGAGGGGTGTAGGGATTAGGGCCGGCCATGTGTTAGGGTGTGTGTGTGTGTGTGTGTGTGTGAGTTTGTGTTGTGAGTTGATGAGTGGTTGGAAATAAATAGGGGTTGAATGAAGGGCCATGATTGAATGTGGTAAAAATTAGGTCATTCATTAGGAAATTAAATCATTGGAGTTGTCATTGGATATTTAAAATGGGTAGACTAGGTATTTAACATTTATAGGAAAAAGAGTGTGTGGGTATTCATGAGCGGTTAACATGAAGCTTGGGTTGGGTTCGGTTGAGTCGAGTCGGGTCAAAACGAACTTGGCAAAATAAATGATTTAATTTTAGGTATTTATGGTCATGGATAAATAAGTAGCATGCGGGACTCAAATAAATGGGACACAAGTATCATGTGGGTGGTAGGCTCAAAATGGGTCAAAACCATATATTGGGTCGACTAGGTTGGATCGATGTCGGGTCCCGAAATTAAATTGGAAGTCAGGTTACATTTTACGGTAGATAATTAATTGGCCTAAATTGATTCAAAAGTTGTGCGAAGCAAATGAAACACAAGATGGTGTGTCTGAGTGGGACACGAAGGTCATGGGTGTAGGGTGTCTCGAGTAGATCATGCATGAGGAGTTGGTTCTGAGAAAACGACTGGTCTTGTGCTTCCAAATTAAAAGTCACGGCAACGTGCATATGATGATCAAAGATAAAAGTGGGAAAATCAATTAATAATTATTTAACGATCAAATGGTCTAAATTGACCCGAAGTGGTGTGAAGCAAAAAGAGTACAAGAAAACAAGTTTGGGTGGGACATGATATATCAACATGAAGGTAATCTTGTCTACTACACACTGATAAAGAAAGTTTCCAGAGATTGGCATCTCTGACACTCCAGAAGTCAAAGTCACGGAAAAGAACATTAAATTAAATAATAGTCAAATAATAATATTTATTACAAATAATTGATTTAGAAAATTAAAAAAAAGAAGCCCTAAATTCAGGGGGCTTATACCCCTGCACTCAAACATGCTGCCATTGGGTCCTCTTATACATGTCCAACCATTTACCTAGCTTCTAGATACAAACACACCCCTTACCTATACAACACTTCACCAATTCAGTCATGGATATCCAACTTACATGACCACACTCTGTAATTGCACCCAAATATACAATGTTGTGCTCTAGCACAAGCCTGTTCTCACTGCACAGTTCTGAGACAGCCCCACATAAGATACTTGCACATGAATGCATCTAGCTACGTTATGGCATTGCTTAAGTATGACTGATACCTAATCTTTATGTTCCCAAATCCGGTATTGCTACTATTACATGCTTTCTCTTCTCTACCCACTCAAAGTATTTGCACCATTAGATAACACTTGTACTTTTTAAACACAAGATACACATACCTACACCTCACTTATACTCCCTTCATATACTCGAATAGGCACACACATTTATTCAATAGACACACCTACAACATGGCTGCCCTACTGCAACCACTGTACAGGTGAATGCAAACCCATTCACTTCCCTTATTCTTACCTGTTTTAAGATGTATCATGTGCACTTCCTATACCCACACACGCACATAGATTCATATGTCTAACTATTGCTGCCTAATCTTCTTCTTATATTACACTGCAATACTCTTTGCAACAGTCTGTAACACATGATACTATCTAGATTCCTAAGTATACACAGAACAACACAACTATAGATGTATTTCTTGCACACTCACCTCCCCTTCTACTGCTGTAGCTACTTGTCACTACATGTAGCCTCCTATCCCTTCACTGCACAGCAGTACAACCCCTAAACATTCCTAGACAAATTTAGTTTCTCTTCTCCCCTATCACTCCTCACCAATTTGCCACACCCAAAAATATAGGGAACATTAACTCATTTATTCAAACATGAGGTGCTAGGCACCCCTCTCTCATTTATCTCAATTGTTGTTAACCTACATCATCTAACTATCTACCTATATAACTATCTATCTAATATCATTCATTATGCCTGCATATCCATATATACTCAAGATACAAATGTATCTAATAATACTTTTTCCCTACTCAATCCAAGTACATATCTAGCAATCCATCTACTGCCATTTCCCAAAGTCCACATATTTAAATAACTAGGTATATACATATCTCTGTATGAATATTTACCCACAGCATGATCAACAACGAAGAGAACGAGCAGCTACTTACACCCCCCCTCCACGGAGGAAGTCAAGGCGGCCGTATGGGCCCTGGACGAACACAGCGCCCCTGGCCCAGATGGGTTCACCGGCGTCTTCTTTCGCTCGTGCTGGGACATCATCAAGCACGACATCCATGCGGCTATCGTCGCCTTTCTCCAGGGTGCTAGATACCCCAAATCCATCTCCCGTGCTAACCTTATCCTCATCCCCAAGAAAGACAACCCGACCACATTCAAAGACTTCCGACCCATCAGCTTATGCACCTTCACTAACAAAATCATCTCCAAAATGATCGCATCTCGCATGTCCACACTTCTCACCAAAATTATTTCCGAAGAACAAAGCGATTTCGTCAAGGACAGGAACATCACCAACAACATCCTATTAGCACAGAAGATGATCACCTGCATGAAATTCCCCTCCAGAGGGGGTAATATGGCTATCAAGCTAGACATGGAGAAAGCCTATGACCGATTGGATTGGCAGTTCATGATCTGGGTGCTTAGAGCATTCGGCTTCTCGGAAGCGTGGACCGACGTTCTTTTCAGATCAGTCAACAACTCCTGGTTCTCCACCATTATCAACGGGCAAACCGACGGTATTTTCAAAGCGAGCCGCGGGGTTAGGCAGGGAGATCCCTTATCTTCCACCCTCTTCATCATCGCGGCCAAAGCGCTTAGCAGAAATCTCAACAACTTACCCAACTCGTCGGGATTCCACCACTTCCACTCAACCACTGGATGCCCTTTAATCACCCACCTGGCTTATGCGGACGACATCCTCATATTCTCCGTCGGAGACATCAGGTCGGTTGAGGCGGTACACAAAACGCTAGAGAGATACTCCAGATGTTTCGGACAGCGGGTGAACCCGAGTAAAAGTGTCATCTACACACATCACAAAGCGGACAGAGCACATTCAGCGATCCCCTCCAATCTGACATCCTTCTCCACTGCATACCCGCCGTTTAATTATCTCGGGTGTCCGCTGGTGTAAGATAAATCAAACTAAGGGATATTCGATAACCTCGTCAAAAAAATTAGAAGAAAAAAAAAATCGAGGGCTGGCACAACGCTACCTTATCCCTTGAGGGGAAAATGATCCTGATCAAGCATGTTCTATCCTCTATTCCTATGTACACCCTGGCAGTCTGCTTTCCACCGTAGAAGGTCCTATCCTCCCTAAAATCTCTTTTCTCTAAATTTTTCTGAGGTTACAGAGAAGGCGGAGACAAGCACCACTGGGCCAGCTGGGCATCCATGGCCAACCTATCACCCTCGAAATCCGTGTTACGTATTTTCATATACGTGTACATATTTCGGGTCTGTATTTTTATTAGTCATGGTTAGCTAGTCATGATTTTATTTTTAGCATGTTGCATTGGCATGGTTATTTTGGCATTTCATTGGTTATGGCTTAGCTTGGTTCGGTTTAGCTTGGTTTGGTTTGCTTTTGGGTTCATCATGAACCAAAAGAAAACCCCTATCTACTACCACCATCATCATTTAAAATCCAACCCCCTTTCTCTCTCATCTTTACTCTTCATTTATTTCTTCATCTTCTTCCTCTTAACTTCTCCACCTACCAAGAGAAGCTTAGGCAAGTGCAACTTGCTTCATGAAGAAACTCCATTTTTTGTTGTTCTATTGTCTTCCTCGCGAGATTCTAAGATCCTTTAGAACTTGGCATTTTTTATTTTGATGGATATTTTCTTATAGATCTAAGTTTATATTATTTTCTGTTTTCTTGGATTTTGATCTATTAAACTTTATTATTTTCATGTTTTGATTGTTCCATGTTGTAGAGAATTTGATTTTATCCAAAATAGACCTTTGAAAAGTTAGATTTTGACTTGTTTTGAGAAAGTTATGGCCAAAAGTATTTTTGGCCATTTCTATGTTCATCTGTGCTGATTCTGGCAGGGACGATGAATAGTGCTGCATAGTATCCGAACCGCATATAAGAGTGTCGTATAGTGCAGTATAGTATCCGAACCGTATATGGAAATGCCGTATAGTGTTGCATAGTATCCAAACCGTATATGGGAGTGCCGCATAGTGTCACATAGTATCCGAGCCGTATATGGGAATAGTGCTGCATAGTGTCTGAGCCGCATATGAGGGTGCCGCATAGTGCCGCATAGTATCCGAACCGCATATGAGAGTGCTGTATAATGCCGTATAGTGCTGTATAGTATCCGAACCGCATATGAGAATGCTGCATAGTGCCGCATAGTGTCCGAGCCACATATGAGGGTGTTGTATAGTGCCGTATAGTACTGCATAGTATTCGAGCCGCATATGGGAGTGCCGTATAGTACCGTATAGTATCCGAGCCGCTTATGAGAGTGCTTCATAGTGCCGCATAGTGCTGCATAGTATCCGAGCCGTATATGGGAGTGCCGTATAATGCTGCATAGTGTCCGAGCTGCATATGGGAGTGCCGCATAATACCGCATAGTGCCCGAGCCGCATATGGGAGTGCTGCATAGTGTCTGAGCTGCATATGGGAGTGCTGTATAGTGCTGCATAGTGTCCGAGCCGTATATGGGGGTGCCGCATAGTGCTGAATAGTGTCTATTTTGGCTGTTTTTGGCTATTTCATGCCCTATTTGGCCGATTTGTGGCCAAAATTTCTTCCAACTCCCAACATGAAAGTCGTAGATCTTTTCCTTGGCATTAAGGATATGTCACTAGTTATTTTATGCAAGTTTCTCTCATTCATGATAATGTAAGAATAGAACACGGTAGTGGCCCGCTGTGGCGCACTCTTGACAAGTAAACTGACATGATATATCTCGACGTGCTGTTACGATATCTAGTCTGACATGACAAGTATGAAAGATCTGGACACCGTAGGCGATTGTGTTTGTACAAATAAACTGGTACTATTTTGTATCATGTCTAGGATGGGGATCCCTGAGTACCACGGTCAGGGGTACCTATTGAATTCAACTAAGGCTAATAACTAGAATAATCCAGTAGCCATGAAGAGATTTCCCAGCTACAGGCAATTTCGTTATCTGGGCGCTCAAGTGGACTTGTAGCCTACCGACGAGTAGGGCACATTTTCAGCACACAGTCACGTGTTGCATTCTTCATAAATGGACATTCGACCTGGATAACCGGATGGTCTGCAGGGCTTGTGGCTGTTGGGATAATCTCATTGCATCTTGCTAGTAACTAGGCATGTAATAACCCTAGTTAGTTAAAAGTATCAAGCCGTACTCTTGATTGGTCGTGATTGATTGGATGGAGTTTATTCCAGCTTAGTCTTATCCTGATCCTGTGCAAGATTGTGACATGACATGATTATTGATGCTTGCCTTAACAATAATGATCGGGGGCCCAGTTCTGTTCAGGCGAAAGGTTACAACCCCGGTCCTTGTTTGGTTTAAGGGTTGTAACCTGGCTCCCGGAGCAGTTCTGTGTTCTCTCTTCGTTTATTGTCTTATTTCAACCCCATGCCATGTTCGTCATGTTTTACCTTACCTTAATACCATGATTATTTATACTGGACTTAGCAATAAAGATCAGGGGTCCAGTTCTGTTCAGATGAAGGATTACAACCCCGATCCTTGTTTGGTTTAAGGGTTGTAACCTGGCTCCCGGAGTAGTTCTGTGTCCTCTCTTCGTTTATTGTCTTCACTGTACCAATATTATTTTAGACGAATTTCTATTCAGGTGAAGGGCTGCAACCCCGATCCTTGTTTGGTTTAAGGATTGTGACCTGGCTATTTGAATGGTTTCTTCGTACTCATTTTTCTGTTGTTATCTCTGTTATTATCAGTTCTTTATTTATTATTTATCTTTAATATTCTATTGTGATATGCTGATTTTAGTTCCTAAGTGAAGCCTCCTTTGTGGCACTTGCTCTTTCTGGGGTCTGACCCAGCTGGTTTTGTGTGGCCAGATATCGGAGCAGCACCAGAGAATCCACCTGTCTTTCAGCCAGATGGTGACCACTAGGCGTAACCCTGGCAACGAGTGGATTTCTTTTTGTCCTTCCACTTTATTGTAAAAATTATTCTTTTGAGGCGTTTAGCCGGCGAGCACGTGTTAGCTCGTATTGCACCTTTATTTACTGTCTGCCTATGGGCTGTAACATGATTGACAGATCCTAGGGTTGATCATGTATGACTGAACTCTTGCTAGTCTTAACATTTTGTACGACTAGCTTCATGATAATCCAATATGTAATGTATGGGACGCCTTGCTATTATATATTTGGTGCTCTGACATCTTGTAACTATTATTGCTTGCTTGAGATTGAGACAATAGGCTTGTTCATGACCATAGGAGACTGTTGGCTTGTAGTTAAACCCTCATGTATCTAGACAGCCGTAACCATATAGCGAGGTGGGTTGCACTTCAATATACGTAGCTGGCTATGTACACCTCCGCTCTCCAGTATTCTGGTTCTGGGGCATTACACAACCCCACTGACGAGGGAGGACTCGGATTTATCAGATTGGCGCACATTGTTGTCGCCTGCTCAATGAAGTTATGGTGGAAACTCCGCACAGAAAACACGATCTGGTCTCGATTTATGAAGGCCAGGTATTTCCGATATTCCCACCCCTCGACGACAATAGCCAACAACAGATCCTTCGCCAATTAGCGCAACATTCTGACAGGACGGAACCTCGTTGATCCCTTCATGATCGTCGATGGTTCAGAAGCGTTGCGTTGGACCCTGAACCCCGACGACGAGTTCTCGTTAGCTTCCGCCAGGATTGTGGTGAGAGGCACGAAAGAGCCACACCACCTAATCGCCCCCTACTGGCAACCAACCATCCCCAATAAACGGTACATCCTCATTTGGAGAGCGCAGCGCAGGAAACTCCCCACCGATGATGCTCTGACCCACATTGGTTACAGCCTTGCATTGAGATGCCACTGTTGCTCATCTCCACAAGCAGAATCTGCGGCTCACGTCCTCTACTCGGGAGAGCCTACCATCCAGCTGTGGTCCCACCTCTCCACCAAATGGCATATACAACATCAGGCTGGAGACTTCGACGATCTTCTCGCCATCTGGGGACACTCCAACAGGCACCAGATCGTCGCAGCCGCCGGCATTTGGGTATTATGGAAAAACAGAAACAAGCACAGATATGAAGGTCACTCATTCAACTCTCCACAACTGTACAGAGAAGTCTGCAGGCAGGTTCTCAAAGCCGGCTTTAGTTGCCCCCAGTACCGGGCTGCCGTCATCGGGTCCCGTCTTAACCTGGATCCCGAAGACTTTTTGCTTTGGCCCATGTGCCCGATCGTCTGTTGTCTTTCCTCTTTTTCAGTGTTCGCTTTACTGCATAGGATTCGGCATTTTGCACCTTATACATCAATAAAATGGGGGTTTTGTGATATATATATATATATATATATATATATATATATATATATATATATATATATATATATATAATATATATTTTTTTATATATAAATATATATATATATATATATATATATATAGATATATATATAAAATATATATATATATATATATATATATATATATATATATATATATATATATACTAGTCATAACCCGTGCCCATAGGGCATGGTTCATTTAAGGTATTCCCCCTCAAAATCTTGGACCCCCAATTTTAAACGAACAATAATAATTATGAGGCCCCCATTAAAATATTAAATCCCAACCACTTCTGGATGTGAATTTTCTTTAGATTCCCCATAAAACCCCACTCTCAATAATGCTCATCCACAACCATTATGAGTGCAAACTCCACTCTTTGGATTCCCCATAAAACCCCACTCTCAATAATGCTCATTCCCCATAAAATCCCACTCTCAATAATGCTCATCCACAACCATTATGAGTGCAAACCCCACTATTTGGATTTCCCATAAAACCCCACAACCGTTGATTCACCAAGATTAAATCCCAATCACTCTTTATCTTGGCACAGTCAGCCCTAGGATTCAAAAACCTTTGTGTTTTGTATAATAGATATATATATATATATATATATATATATATATATATATATATATATATATATATTATTTTTTTGGAACCAAAGCATTATTGATGTGTCAAGCGCAAAATATCAAAGCCTATACAAGTAAGCGCATCAAGCGCGAGCTGAAACACTACAAACAAAAGAAAACACTGCCAGAGGCTAAAAGACTCCGCTAGCTGGACAGAGCCATCTGAAAGAAGTCCGCGGAGTGTGAGCATCGCTTACCGATCTTAGCGATTTGCCGAAGGGTCTCCCTGAACCTCTGGTCGGGATTTTATTGGTATCCTTCATATCTGAATTTGTTTTGATTCTTCTATAGTACCCAAATGCCTGCGGCTATGACGATCTGATGCCCGTGGGAACCGCCCCAGCTGGTGAGGAGATCGTTGAAGCCTCCGGCATGACGGTCGTGCCTGCAACGGTGAGAGAGGTTGGCCCAAACCTGAGAGGCGAGCTCACCGAAGAGAAGAACGTGCTCGGCAGTTTTTGGACAGTGTGAGGTGCAGCAATGGCATTTGGATGCGAGGCTGAAGCCGATGGAGTTAAGGGAGTCATTGGTAGGAAGCTTCCTGTGGTACGCTCTCCAGAGCAGGATAGACCATTTAGTGGGGATGCAAGACTTCCAAAAAGGGGCAATGAAGGGGGACGGCACTCCGATGCCGCAAACCACGTTCTTGGTTGTCACCCCCAGTTTTCAGGAATAGTGATATTTTTGTTATTTTTTATTTTAGAATATTTTTGAAATTATTTATTTATTTATAATATTATTTTGGGGTTATTTGAGTCGGGTTCGAATTTCAGCTCAATCCGACTTGTAATGGGGACCCGAGGTAGTGTTGAGTCTAGTGGGACCCACACACTAGTTAGCCATGGCCCACATGATAATTATCTTAGTTAGTGGCAAGATTAATTAATTATGGATGAGGTTTGGTTAGAATAGAGAATTAGAATGACTAATTTAGCCTCAACAATAAACCCTTCTTCTAATATTAATTAAATAGGCTAGTGGGGGGTATTTTAGACATTTCAAAATAGGGGAAAACCATCCTATAGTGGCCGGCCCTAGATGGAGAGAGAGAGAGAGCCTCATTTTGTTATTTTTCCACTCCATTTTTCTCTCTCTTGTTCTTTCCCAAATTTCTAGAGATGGTTCTATAGATTTCTCCACAAAATCCTTTCATTCTTCCACCCAAACTTCTTCTTTTCTTCTCTACTCAAGCCGAGGAGGAAGCTAGCCAAGTTTGGGAGGATTCAGATCTCGTTCGTGTCCGTTTGGGATTCCTACGTGTCGGTGGCATATCGGGAAGGATTTTCTTCGATTCGATCTACCGGGAGGTATAAATCCCTTCTCCTTTGCATTTCCTCATGCATATAGGTTGACTTTTGACCCATAGGAATGACCCCCATGGTTGTCTCTCCATTTGTGTCCATTTCGTGTCCATTTGGAGACTTTTAGGTGTGTCCTATGTGTAGGTTTTTGTCCTAGTGGGAAAAACCCTATTTTAGGACACTTGTGTTTTGTTATATTGTAGAATGATTATTTTAGATATTAAATCTCAGATTTGTGTTGTTAGGAATGTGTTTTTCAATGTATCATATGGTATCATATCAATTTATTTATATTCATGTATATATATATATATATATATATATATATATATATATATATATATATATATAATTTTTTTATATATATATATATATATATATATATATATATATATATGTATGTATATATATATATTTATATATATATATATATATATATATATATATATATATATATATATATATGTATATATATGTATATATATATATGTCTCTCTCTCTCTCTCTATATATATATATATATATATTTTTTCTCTCTCTCTCTCTCTCTATATATATATATATATATATATATATATATATATATATATATTTTATATATATATATATATTGTGTGATATATATGTGGATCTATTTTGTGTCATATATATGTGTATGGGGTGTGTCGGAATTCGGCCATGGAGAGGGGATTTAGAATGGTGGAGTGGGTGTTGGTATTGTGTGTATTAAGGGTGTTTGAGAGATTGAGTGTGAGAGAGTTTTGAGAGGAATAGAGTGTGAATGAGAGAGGGAATGGGGGAGTTTTGGGCTGTTGAAACACAGCAGTGTGGGTGTATCAGTCCCCAGACAGGGGACTGGTTTGTTAGTAAACAGTCCCCACACAGGGGACTGTCCTGCTGTTGGCATGCTGCTGTTAGCAGCAGTGTTTCACTGCTTGAACAGCAGTTGAAGGGGGGGTTCAGCCCACACATTGGCCCTCCATCCCAGCCCTTAGTAGATGTCCCTATAAGCAGCTTGTTCAGCCTAGAACAGCCCATGGATAGCCCTTGTTCAGCCCATGGTTCACCACTAATCCAGTCCCTTAAACCAGCAATATAGCAGTCCCAAACCAACTCCATGAACAGCCCATGTTCAGTCCCTTAACACCCCATGTTGACAGCCCTTGAATCCAGTCCCCATGGCAGCCTGTGTACACAGACATTAACAGCCCCCAAACCACCTTTGACACCCTCAAACAGTCCCCTTAGCAGCCCCCTTAACCACTATACAAAACAGTCCTTAATTGGCCCCTAAACCCAGCTATTTGCTGCCCCATTCAGCCTACAACCAGCCCCTAAACCTGTCACAAATAGTCCCCTAAAACCTGCCTAAAAACCAGTCCCGTTCAGCCATGAAAACCCCCTACATATCAGCCACAAACATGTCCTAAACTCAGTCCTAACACCTGTCCTAAATCAGTCAATTTCCAGCCAATACAGCCCACATGTGGCTGTCCCAAACTTGTCTTTAACACCCTTTGTAGCTGTCCGAAAACTTAGTCTATTACCTGTCCCAAATCATCCCCAAAAACCAGCTGTTTGCTGCCCCATTCCAGCCAATTCAGCCCCTTGACTGTCCCCATATTCAGGCCTATAAGCCATCTCAAACCTGTCCTATACCTAGCCAATTCAAGCCCCAAAACAGCCCCTGAATACCTGTCCTAAACAGTCCTAAAAAACAGCCTATACCAGCATGTAACAGTCCCCATTTTTCCAGCCTATATGTGCCTATGTGTGTGTGTGTTGTGAGCTATGTGTGTGTGTGTTTAGGAGCTATGTGTATGTGTGTGAGCCTATAGAAGTTAGCTAGTAGCCTATAGGTGTTAGCCTATATGTAAGCCTATAGGTGAGAGCCTATGAGTGTGGTATCATGGGTGTTATGTGTGAGTGAGTGAGTGAGTGAGTGAGTGAGTGAGTTTGTGTGTGTGAGTGTTAGGTTAATGTGAGAATGGTACAAGGGTAAGGGTAGGGTAATGGGTAGATGACCACATGTAATCTAAGATGGATTAGATATCTAGAAAACCTATGTATCTTGGTAGGTAACCCTTAGATAGGATAGTATCTAACTACCCTAGGAAGCCTAGGCCAGTATCTTGAGTATTAGCGGGGTTTCCTTTGTAATGGGCAAGGTATCGGGAATACCCTGGTAAGGGTAATGTAGGTAATACCTAGAACCTAAGGTATTAGAGTTTAGGATTAAGATATGGTTAGAACTTGGTTCCCTTGGTTGGTAATGATCAAATATAGTGCTCCTAAACTAGTTTTGACTTCGGTTGACCATTTTGACCAAAAGTCAACAAAAGTCAACTGAGAGTCAAACATAGCCTATAAGTGACTAGATTTGACCGAAACCAAACCAGAGTTGACCAGTTGACTGGAAGTCAACAGTTGGTCAATATTTGACTAGTTTGACCTAGGGTTGACCCAGGATTGACTCAGTGTTGACCAGAGTTGACTTTTGACCAAAAGTCAACTGTAAGTCAATCCTTGACCCAGATTGACCTAGTTTGACTTAGACTTGCATATCATGACTTAAATTAGTTTCCTTTCATTATAAAACCCTGTGTAACTTATAGTATCTCATTTTAGGTCTGTGATTTACTCTGAGCGTCTGTTCACCTTATCAGCTCAGGACCACAGGCGAGTACATTCACTGATAGTTTTCATTGTCTTGATATCTACTATATCCGATTCAGTTGTACTGTCTTACTTGATTCTCGATACGATAGTTCACGAACTAGTATACGTCGGATCCTGTCATGAGATATTATTCCCGGATTTTCTTGGTATATTGGTGTGTGATATTTCATGTTTCATGTACTTATATAGACATCGATTTGGGAGTGGGTTGGCCCCCTGCTTTTGAATCCCGTGTCATGACATGCCTTGTCCGGATCCATGATACTATTCAGGGATGGAGGAATTATTAGGTGTTATGTGATCAAAGCCCCATGTCACTATTTTGCTTGCGCCACTCTCACCTCAGGTAGGGTGTAGCAGATACCTCCATGTCCTCGTTATCCAGGTTGGCCGGCATGACCCTTTCAGATTTTCATATGATTGTCGGGCCAAGTGGGTAACCCTACCATGATTCCCTAGCCGATCACATAGCGCTCTAATAATTTAAGTCACATTTTTATATTATTTATCCTAGGAGGCTAAGTTCTGTTCGGGAGAAGTGTTACAACCCCGGTCCTTGTTTGGTTTAAGGGTTGTAACTCGGTTTCCGAATAGTTCCTAAGTCATCCTATATATATACTGTCGTCCTATTCAGTACTCACATCTATTATACATTTCCTGCTGATTTTACTCTGTATATCACATATCTTTGTCTTGTATTTCATTATACTGTCTCTTATAGTATTTGTCAATTCACATGGAACTGTTGTTGGTGTTTGTACTTGCTCATTTTCCTGACAGGATACCGTTGACAATTTTACAGATAATTCTGAGGCAGATTGTCCGACCTATTATGGGGACGGGTTAGATGGAGTAGACCTGGACCGTGGCTTGATAGTAGAGCCTTTAGACTTTGCACTTCCAGAGTAGTTAGTTTAGTTAGCCTTGCTTGGACTACGATCCAGCTTTTGTTCTAGACTGTAGTAGCTTACATTTATTTTCTGTGACTCTGTGATGTTATGTATAGTTCTGGACTTGTGTGGACCTTGAACTTATTTCCTTTTGTCATCTATCATATTTTCCTTTCCGTGCTATCTACCTTAGTTTTACTTTGTGATTGAGACTGTATTGCTATGTCACCTCCATTCGGAGTGTACATACTGTACAGGTACCTTTATCAGTTTTAGTCGTAGTATTTACAGACCCTATATATAGCGTTCTACCGTCGATACTGCGGCGTAGGCTGGACGTAACCACGTGCTCGTGCCCCTCTTCAGGGTGCGGGTCGTGACATTGGCCGATGCCAAAGAGAAAACGCCATCGGACTTAGTTGTCCATTGCTAGGTGTTCGGGACATCGAGGAGGTACAAATCTGCGACTGCGAGTTTGACTTCTGCCTCTGCACCAAGCCAATCTCTTACCCTATCCCATCTCCAACCCTAGCCGAAGTCCCATAAATCTCGTATCGTGCGGTTCGGTAGGGTGTTTGGGGTTTGTTAGAGGGCAACATCGCCAAGCCAACGTTCGTGGCACATCGACGAACTCCCGTAGCAAAGCCGTAGGAGGATATGGGGTTCAGCGAGATGATGCCCATGAAGGATGCGACGCCAGGATAATGCGGTGCCAGGATGCTGACGATCTGTTATTTGCGACCGCAGTGACGGGATGGGAATAACGGAAGTATATGGCCGTCATAAACCTGGTCCAGATAGAGGAGTCCGTTCGGAGCTTCCACCACAGCTTCATAGAGCAAGCGTCGACGATGTTCGACTGTTTACTAAAGCCCAGCCCTCTCTCGTTCGTCGGTCTAGACATGGAGTCCCAGCCAGCCCAGTGGTGCTTGTCCTTCCCGTTGGAGTGGCCCAGAAGAAGTCGAAGAAGAGTGATTCTAATGAGGATAGGACCTTCTTGGGGGGAGCAAACGGCCAGAGTGTAGATGGGGATGGATGAGAGGACATGCTTGATCAGAATTATCTTTTCGCCTGGAAAAAGGGTCGTGTTGTGTCCTCAAAGTGGGTAGGTGTACACGTGCTACACAGGTCGTGTCGTGTCGTGTCCATTTAATAGGGGGTAGGTGTACACGTGCTACACAGGTCGTGTCGTGTCCTCAAAGTGGGACACGACGTGTCCAACACATTTTGAACACACAGCGTGCACCCACGTATCAGAACGTCATACAGAGGTTTCGAGTCCTCGTGGACACGACATACAATGCGTGGAGCCACATGGTCACGTCCACGTGTAGCCCACGTATAGGTCTACACAAACGACACACTACGAGGTGTCCACGTCGTGTCCGGTACGGAAACGAGATGCGTATCGGGCTGGGTTTCACGTGTGTGTGCGTTCAGTGTAAATTCAGTATGGTGTCTAGAATGTGTCTGACTCGACACGATATGTTCTAACATTCGAGGAATCTCGTGTCAGTCGTGGGACCTAGCACCATACCAAGTGTCGCGTCTTATTTCAACACGGACACCGTACACTGCTGTTCGAGTAGCAGGACACGGTCGAGCACTGCACGCGGCGTGTACTGTTGCTCGCCGACACGACATAGACACCGTGACACTCCCAAACTGACACAAAATCAATATACAAACATAAATCAACATTTTCATTCAAAAACATTTCGAAAATAGCATGAAAAGGTTTACATAGGCATAACATCAAACACTTGCAAAAGGTGACTGATACGTGTCCGATACGGACACGAAATCGACACAAAATTACCCAAGACTCACACCACAGCTAGGGGACTCCTAGATCTATGAACCATGCAAAGAAATCAAGAAAATGAAGTGGTTTGAGGGGTTTACCTATTGAGTGTCAAACTCAATGAAAAACTTCAAAAATTTGAATCCTTCTTGCAACACAAAAGCCCCAAATTGTTCAAAAGCTGTGATTTCTCATTATGAACAGTAAATAGGCAATGATTAGGTCCTAATACAAGAGACTAGAGTCAAAAAGAAATTAAAATGAAGAAGTTGTGGAGTGTTGAAGAATGGTCAATACCTCTTTCTTGCCAAATATAGAAATGATGTAAAAAGAGGCAAGAACAATGAAGAGGCATTAAATAGGGGGGAAACCCTAAGGGGTCGGCCAAGAATGGAATATTAGGGTTAGGGTTGATGGCTAGTGGGCTTGGGCCAAGTTTAGATGTCACTTGATTCAATCCCTTAGACAAAGGTTCAAACACCCTAAGCACCTATTCTCTTCATGCAAATTAGCCCAACAAGTCAACTTGGGTCGACTTAAGTTAGACTAGGGTCCCACCATGCTAACCAAGTCACCATAGTCAAAGTCAACATCTAGGTTAGTCTCCAAAGTCTCAACTAGCAAAGGTCAAAAATAACAACCATCACTCCAACAATTCAAAATAAATCCAAAATTTTCAAAATGACCAGAATGCCCTCAAGCTAAAAATGTGGTAGTGACATTTGTCCTAAGTTTGGGTATGATCTCTTTTATTGTTGAGTAAAGTTTGATCCTAGAATTGTGATGGGTGCAGTAATTCCTGGTAATCTGTAGGAGATGAGGTATCTCAATGCTTGAGTGCAGATTTTGAGTTGCTAGCTTATTGGTTAGGCAGACGTCCCAATGTTGACTTTTAAGGATCGATAGGATGCCCATAAGAAAGTGTCACCCCCACTTTCCTGAATAAGGCTAATATAGTCATTTATAATATTTTATTATTTTAATATTATTTTAATATTATTATTAGTAATTATATATTTTTAGTTAAATAGTTATTTTATTGATAGAGTTTCTATTTATAAAAGCTTTAAAATATTTAATAAATATATAAAATAAAATATTTAGTTTTTGTTTATAAATTAATTCTGATTTTATTTATATATATATTTAGGTATTATTCCATTTATGGGATATGTATACATAAATATTATATATATATATATATATATATATATATATATATATATATATATATATATATATATATATATATATATATATATATATATATATATATTTTTATATATATATATATATATATATATATATATATATATATGTATATATATATATATATATATATATATATATATATATATATATATATATATATATATATTAGTGTTTTTATAATTTTATTTAAATAGTTATTTTATTGATAGAGTTTTTATTTATAAAAGCTTTAAAATATTTAATAAATATATAAAATAAAATATTTAGTTTTTGTTTATAAATTAATTCTGATTTTATTTATATATATATTTAGGTATTATTCCATTTATGGGATATGTATTTTATATATATATATATATTTTTTTTTTTTGGGATATGTATTTTATGGGATATGTATTATATATATATATATATATATATATATATATATATATATATATATATATATATATATATATATATATATATATATATATATATATATATATATATATATATATTTTATATATATATATATATATATATATATATATATATATATGTATATAATATATATATTTATATATATATATATTATATATAAATATATATATATATATATATATATATATATTATATATATATATATAAATATTAATGGATTTATTTTATATAAATGAATATATATGTATACGTGTAAATATATATGTAGGTATTTATGTGTGTATGTGTATATATATACATAAGGTTATATATATATAGTTAAGTATAAAGTATTAAAGGCATTAAAGAAAAGAAAAAAAAAGAAATAAGAAAAGAATAAAACCCACACCTATACTAAAAACCCAAAACACAAAGAAGCACACACACACACCCACATATACATTTTTGAACAAGCAGCAGCAAAGGGCTCGACCCATTGCAAATCCGAGCCCCCCTTAGTTCGGAAAAAATCGATAGTATATATATACTTATCGAGAGAGAGAGAGAGAGGAAGAAATTTGTAGAAAAATCAAACCCTAGCCGTCACCCCAACCCAGCATACACCCCAACGTCGTCGTCGACCAAACCGCGGCCGTTCATCGCCAAAAAACGCGCAACGAGCAGCCACCCGCGCGCGAAAACTGTCAGCAAAGAGCCAACTTCGAAAATAGATTTCTCCTTCCTCGCTCACTCATTTTATAAACCACTTGGTCAGGTATAATCCTAACATATACACCTTTAATTCCCTTTAAATAGTTCGTGCCAATTCGCATCATGTGCGACGAAAAATGAGTTCCAAAATCAAGAAAAACTTGATTTATTGGACGTTAGAAACTGTCCCAAATCCCAACTTTGTGGCCGATTTGCGACCAGCGTGTTGCGATTTTTCAAAATCGGTTTGAAGAGACTTGTAGACAACCTATAGGGCTTTAAAACCCTTTTTGTAGAATTAAATTTCATGCATTGTACATAAAGTTATTGGTTTGTGAAGTTTGAGAAAAAACTGTTTTCAAAAACTGATTTTCAGAAAAATTGTCACGATACGCCGTCCGTTCCGTCAATCCGGACGACGTGGTCGCGAACCAAAAGTATCGAAAGGTGCGTATCGACTTCATGGACGTGTGGGCTTTGACAGAATTCAAATTGGTCGCGTGTGCGCGACGAATTTGATGTGTATCCGTCGAAATTCAACGTATCGACCTTTTTGCAAATTTGTCAATTACTTTGTGCACGCTCGTCATATCGAGACGAAACTTGTGCCAACAGGACCATATAATTTTTTTGGTCCTGTATGCCAGGTTTGTTCCGATTCTGAGACGGTTGATCGGAACACTATTTTGGCGGGCCCACGACCCGATCCAACGGACGAATTTGTGCACGGCCCACCGGAATCCAACTTTGGACCTACGGTTGGATTTGTCTCATCAAACTGGACATGTAGAAATATAGTTTGATGACTTTAGAGACCGTAGGTTCTGGCATATTTTTTGATACAAAGTGGGTCCAACGGCGGACACTATTTTGATCCGAAATTACTGTTTTGTTCATGTATCCAAAATTAGACTTATGGGTAGACCTTTTTAGCTAATTTGACCATTCTGAGAACGTTGGTAATGTCTGTTTCAGTATTAGGAGACAGTTGTGCGAGTTGACCTTTCGTGGCTCATTGAGTGGGTTGTAGTTTCGATTTTCTCAGCTCAGGACAACAGGCAAGTACATTCTCTGATAGTTTTTATTGCTTTGATATCTACTATATACGATTCAGTTGTAGTGTTATACTTGATTCCCGACATGAGGATACACGGACTAGTATACATTGAATCTCGTCATGAGATGTCATTCCCGGTTTACCTGGTATATGAGTACATTGTTCGATACTGTTTCCTGTAGTGTATAGACACCGATTTGGGAGTGGGCTGGCCCCCTTCTCTTCGAATCCCGTGTCATGACCTGTCATGTCTGGATTCATTATACTAGTCGGGGATAGGGAGTTATTAGAGGTTATGTGATCATACCCTACTTGTTTATTACTTGTGCATAGCTCCACCCTCACCACACGTAGGGTATAGTCTGACCTTACACTACTTGTGCATAGCTTTCCATTTTGGCCGGCCTGATCCCTACACTATTATACTACCTGTGCATAGCCGGTCAAATGGAACAGCCTGATCTTGACCCAAGCCGATCACATAACGCTCTAATATCTCATGGCACATTATTTTTATGTTTACATCATACCTCAGATTACTTTCCATTGTTTATATTCCAGTTTTATCTTATATCTTACACATGACATGATATCCAGTTCTCTTGTACTGTTTTACTTTCAGTCTTGATATTTTATCTCATATTTTATTATGATGGTCTCTTATAGTATTTGTTAATTCACATGGAACTGCTGTTGGTGTTTGTACTTGCTCATATCCTGACAGGATAACCTCCGTTATTTTTCAGAGGATTTAGATGCAGATTGCCCGACCTACTACAGATTTGGCATAGATGGAGCCTATGACCAGGACCAGCCTGTGGACCCGGTGCTCGTAGAGGACGCACCGCCAGTAGTGACCTAGTTTACCTAGATTTTGTCTTGATTACATTCCAGTTTGATACTTTGAGACTTGTAGTATTTATTTTGGGATATTATTTTATGTCTTGGTTTCTGAACTTGTCATTGCGACTCAGTGTAGTTTCAGACTATTTATCTCATCTTTATCTTTATTTTTATCATCATGTTTATCTTCCTTAGAATTATGTGATTGAGTTGTGGTTATATTCCTTCGTATGGAGATAATAGGTTATTTTATTGTGTCTTAGATTCTATATATTCTAGATGACCTTTACAGCGTTCTACCGCTGATACTGTGGCGTAGGCTGGGCATACCCATGTCTCGTGCCCCTAAACAGGGTGCGGGTCGTGACATGTTTTTATAGTGGCCCATGCAGGTCAGAGTTGTAACTAGTACGATTTCGTAATGGTACTCGACTTAGAGTACTAATTACGAGCCTGCTGTAGGATATATGTTTTAGGTTATGGTAGGAGTTACTCAATCACATATTAGGAAAACTCCGATCTTTTGATTTCTATGACAAACTCTTCTTGCATTTCGAAATAAATTGTCTTTCCTTGATGATATCCTATCATGTGACATATTGATCTCTTTGCTTAGGACTTTTGAGAGATTCCTGGGACGACCCTTGAGAATCTTGGTTGAACGTCAATTTAAAATCCTTTTCTCTTGTTTCTGTTCACCCTTGCTCCTTGTTATTGAATTTGATTTTGATGGATCATCGTTGATTTTGATTTTCATATCGAGATGAATTTTATGGCCTGAGTTACGGTATCTTCTGATAACATATTTTGACAGAAATAACGGGGAAGGTAAAATGTCTACTTAGTTATGAAACCTGGAGTTTATCGCAGCTATATTAGCCGGCGTGGCAAAAACGTTGAGATCTGACTTCGGATGTACATATCTTGGTCATGAGATTTGAGATTTCTCGCAGCTATACTAGTCAGCGCGGCGAGGGTTCCAGACGATATGATTATAGAGGTGCACACCCAGTTATGGAATCTACCATTTATCGTAGCCTTGCTTACTGGCGTGACGAGGATTCTGAGTATCATGATTAAGGACAGATGCATATAATTATCAGATTGTATCTTGATAAGGGTCGTAACATATCATCTCTCTCATTTTATTTCTGTTATTATAGATTCTATTCCATCATCAATTAGCTTAGGAGTAAGGATAATTTTAGTTATTTAGTCCAGGTCCTTATATAGTCTCATTTCATTATAGGTTCTTCGTAGTATAATGGCTTGGTGACTTGCAATTAGTTTGTGTCCTTGAGTAATTGTGTTAATAGTTTAGAGCATGGTTAGGAAGTAATATATATGATTTTGATATTTAAATATAGATGAGAACCTTAGAGTGATTAATGAGTGTTAAGTTAGGAGTTGCACCAGGTGCCAGAATAGGAGGAGTACCCTAGTAGCAATAGCCAGAGTATTTCAAGTGTTATAGAGGTTTAGGCACCAACATTTTAAGTGACTAGTTAGAGGAGGGACATGAGTAACCTAGTATAGAAGTATCATCCAAGTATCATATAGATGAGTTAGTGCCTTGTGTAGACGGCGTCAAGACTTGGGTAGACGCCCTAGAGAGAGTATCCTAGATAGACGAATGTTCTTCCATGACTTTCATTTCTAGAGCGTCAGAGATGTCAATCTCTGGAAACTTCCTTCATGAGTTTGTAGTAGACAAGATTATCTTCATTTTGATATATCATGTTCCACTCAAACTCGTTCTCTTTTACTATCTTTGTATCGCACAACTTTCGGATCAATTTAGGCCATTGACCATTCCTACTTTTATTTATAATTATCATATGCACATTGCCATGACTTTTAATTTAGGAGCACAAGACTAGTTGTTTTCTCAAAACCAACTTCATATGCATGATCTAGACAAGACACCCTATGCCCATGACCTTCATGTCCTATTCAGGCACACCATCTTGTGCTTCATTTTATCACACGACTTTCCTGCACAAGGCCCAATCTTGATTCACCCCACGAAGTCACTTTTATTTCCGACTCGAATTGGGGGCACCATTTCAACCCAAACTTGTTGACCCAAAATATAGATACGACCCACATTAAGCCTACTACCACATAATACTTGTGTCCCATTCAACTGAGCCCCGCATGTACTTATTTACCCGTATTCATTTGAGGAAGAAAATAGAATGTAGTATCCCATAAGTGTAGTATAGTATCCTGGATAGAGTATGCCGGTAAGTTGAGATCTTCACGGATCACAAGAGCTTGAAGTACATGTTCACCCAGAAGGAATTGAACATGAGACAGAGGAGGTGGCTTGAACTGATGAAGGACTTCGATATCTAGTTGTAGTACCATTCAGGAAAGGCCAACATAGTTGCAGATGCCTTGAGCAGGTATCAAGTCGCTATGTATTTGGCGGCAGATCGTCACCAATTGGCTGATCTGGAAAGTTTAGGTATCGAGGTAATCGTTCCGGGCATGGAGGTTCAGATGTGGGGTTTACAGATTCAGTCTGCATTGATGGACAGAGTCAGATCAGCACAATTTGATGAAGTAACCCTGAGGAGCATCAGGGAGCAGGTGTAGGCAGGATTGCTAGATGATTTCTCTATAGCCGAAGATGGGTCGCTGAGGCATGGTACTAGATTTTGCATTCCGAGTGGAGAGCTTCGGGAGGAGATTCTGCAGGAAGCGCATCATTTCCAGTACTCTATGCGTCCTGGAGCCAACAAGATGTACAAAGACCTAAAGGAGCATGTATGGTGGTATGGTATGAAGCGAGAGGTAGCTCAGTTTGTATCTCGATGCTTAGTGTGCCAGCATATGAAGCCAAGAGACACAGGCCAGGTGGTCTGCTTTAGCCACTACCCATTCTATAGTGGAAGTGGGAGCACATCACTATGGACTTTATATCTGGACTTCCACGATCTTCAGGAGGGAAAGACGCAATTTGGGTCATCGTTGATAGATTGACCAAATCGGCCCACTTTTTGCCTTTCAAGGTGGGACTATCTAAGGAGAAGCTGGCAGAGATGTATGTGCAAAAGATAGTCAAATCGCACGGAGTTTCGGTGAGCATAGTCTCGGATCGGGATAGTCGTTTCAGTTCCCACTTCTGGAGGAGTTTGCATACTAGCTTAGGCACCCAGCTCAAGTTCAGTACCGCGTATCACCCCAGACGGACGGACAGTCAGAGAGGACCATCCAGACACTCGAGGATATGCTTCGTACTTCTATGTTAGATTTTGGGGGATCTTGGGAGGACCATATTCACCTGGTAGAGTTTGCTTACAACAACAGCTATCAGGCCAATATAGAGATGTCGTCATTCGAGGCTCTATACGGACGGAGATGTCGCACTCCTTTGTTTTGGGACGATATCGGTGAGAGAGTTTTTCTTGGCCCGGAGATGGTGGTGGATGCAGCAGAGAAGGTTAAGTTGATCAGGGATAGACTTCGGGTGGCTCAGAATAGACAGCGAAATTGGGCCGATAGCCACCGGAGACCGTTAGAGTTCGAGGATAGTATCAGTTTTTCTGTTTGTGCTTGTTTATGATTGTTTTCTTTAGGGTCTTGTATTGAGTCTTGTCTTGTGTCTAGGTTGGCGATATGGTATTCTGAGGATTTCTTCGACACAGGGCACGATTCGTTTTGGCCGAGGCGGGAAGCTTAGTCCGCGCTTCATCAGACCTTTCAGTATTTTTGGAAGGGTCGGTGCAGTAGCCTATCGACTAGACTTGCTGCCTACGTTCGAGGGAGTTCATAACATGTTCCATGTGTCGTAGTTGAGGCGGTACGTGGCAGACCCTAATCACGTATTGAATCACTCCGAGTTAGAGGTGGGGCCTACTCTCCGCTATCTAGAGCAGCCTGTGGAGATTCTGGATCGTCGAGAGAAGGTGCTCCGGAACCAAGTTATTCCTTTGGTTCGTGTTGTCATGCCCCAGAACCAGAACACTGGAGAGCGGGGGAGGACATAGCCAGCTACGTATAATGAAATAGGATCTACTCCACTATACGGTCACGGTTGTCTAGATATATGAGGGTTTAACTACAATCCATCAGTCTCTTACGGTCAATAACAAGCCTAGTGTCTCAATCACAAGCAAGTAAGTAAATGTTACAAGATGTAAGATCACCAAATATACAATAGTAAGGCGTCCCAAACATTACATATTCAGCTGATCATGAAGCTAGTTATTACAAAATGTGAGGACTAGCAAGGGTTTCAGTCATACATGATCAACCCTAGGATCTGTCAATCATGTTACAGCCCGTAGGCAGACAATAATAAGGTATGCAATACGAGCTAATAGGTGCTCGCCGACTAAATGCCTCAAAATAATAATTTTTACAATAGAGTAGAAGAGCAAAAATAAACCCACTCGTTGCCCTGGTTACGCCTGGTGTTCACCATCGGGCTAGAAGGTCGGTAGATCCTCTGGTGCTGCTCTGGGATCTGGCCATACAAAACCAGCTGGGTCAGACCCCAGAAAGAGCAAGTGCCACAAAGGAGGCTTCACTTAGGAACTAAAACCAGCATATAACAAATGAATAACAAGGGTAATTAAAAGATACTGATAATAACTGAGATAACAATAATATATTGAGCACGAAGAAACCATTCAAGTAGCCAGACTGCAACCCTTAAACCAAACAAGGACCGGGATTGCAATCCTTCGCCTGAATAGAAACCCGCCTCAATTGCTATTGATAAGGTAAAATGTATCAAGCATGACAGGTGATATACGATGAGATAACCATGAGACTATTCAGATAACCAGGTTACAACCCATAAACCAAATAAGGACCGGGGTTGTAACCCTTCGTCTGAGCAGAACTTGGCTTCTCCCACCATTTATCGGCAACGTAAAATAAGAAATCAGGACATGTAACAATCTTGTACAGGATCAAGACAAGACTAGACTGAGTAAACTCCATCCAACATTCACGGCCAAGCAATAAGTACGGCTTGATACTTTAACTAACTAGGGTTATCACAGGCCTAGTTACTAGCAAGATGCAGTGAGATTCTTCCAACAGCCACAAGCCCTGCAGACCATCCAGGTTATCCAGGTCGAATATTAGTATAATAAGGGTGCAACACATGACAGTGTGCTGGAAATGTGCCCTACTCGTCGGCAGGCTACAGATCCCAAGTGGGGCGCCCAGATAACGGGATTGCCTGTAGCTGGGTAATCTCTTCATGACTACTGGATTTATTCTAGTTGTTAGCCTTAGTTGATTTCCGTGGGTACCCCCGACCGTGGTACTCAGGGATCCCCATCCTAGACATGATACAGGACAATACTGGTTTATTTGTACAAGCACAATCGTCCATGGTGTCCAGGTCATTTATACTTGTCAAGTGGTGTTAGCCGTCGCAAAAGCATTTCGAGAAGTATCATACCAGATTTATCATGTCAAGAGTGCGCCACGGCGGGCCACTATCAAGAATTATCATGTCAAGATATTATGTCAAGTTTGTCAGGTCAAGTTATCTTGTCGGGAGTGCACCACGACGGGTCACTATCAAGTCATGTCACTATCAAAGAGGGGAGAAACTAGTGAAATGAAATAATAATATAATATATATATATATATATATTCTTGAAGCCAAGAAGAAACTCTACAACTTTCATGTTGGGAGTGGAAAGAAATTTTGACCATAATTCAGGCAAATAAAATATTTAAATAATCAAAGTGGACCCCATGCGGCCCAAAAGTGGGACTTCCACGTGGTCAAGAGAGTGGGTGGCCGTTCATGCGGCCAACAAGGTATTAGTTGACGTAAAGCAACTAACTAAAATAATGCAAGCAACTAATAAATGCTTGATGATGCAAGCAACAATCTACGCTTATGCATGCGGCCACCAGCTCTAAGCTCATGCGGCCAGACAAGTGTGGGCCATGCAAATATTGGCCATGCGGCCAATACCACACACATATATATATATATATATATATATATATATATATATACATATATTTCCATGTGGGACTCATCTGTAATTAATGCTCCAATCAAATATGGCATGCAAGGGTCATTTGGCCAAGGCCATGCGGCCAGACCAAAATGAATTGGCCAAGGTCAAGCCAAATTAATTGGCTAAAGGCCATGCGGCAAGACAATGGTTCCATGCGGCCAAGTAAGGAATTTTATGCGGCTAAGTGGAGTTTCCATGCAAGCAAAATAGTAAAAATAAAAGCCATGCGGCTACAACAATTGAATAATGGGCCAAGCAAATTGCTTTAAGGTTAATGCCACATTTAATGCTATTAATAAAAGCATGGAAATGCTTTAAGTCCTAATAGCATTAAATGCTTATTATTAATAAGCATGTGAATGCTTTCTTTCCAGGAAGCGAAATGCTTTAAGTCATAATAGCATTAAATGCTTATTACTAATAAGCATGGGAATCCTTTCAATCCCATACGGCTCACTATGCTAATACCATGCAAAAATGAATAATGCACATAAGAAATGCAATAAATGCTAATGCATTTTGTATAGTAATGCATGTGCTGGTGCACATGGGCTAATGTATTAATGCTGAATGCATTAATCCTAGTGCATTTGCTTTAAATGCTTGCTAATGCCTTTTTTTCTAATGCATTAATGCATTAATCCTATCCATATGCGGCCACAGTTCAGTACATGCATTAAATATTGATCATATACATGCGACTACAATAGAGAGAGGGGGGAAATTGCATGCGGCCATGGAATTCCTTAGGCCATATGCGGCTACTTAGGGAAGTGCATTAACAAATGCATTACTAATAAATGCCTATGCGGCACACATGGGTGCTGATGCATTCCATTCTTAATGCATTAAATAGTGATGCTATGTGGCTGACTCTTAGTATTGCATTAAATAATGCATGCAAACTAAATGCTGGCTATTGCATTCATAGGCCATGCGACCGAGTGCTAAAAATGTCCATGCGACTCAGCAAATCCCGTAGGTCAAATTTGGACCAGACGAAATTCTCTGCAACATGGGGCCATCAACTAGCAAAAATATGCCAGTTTGATAGATCGAAACTCCTGGAAATCGAAAATACCACAAAGCTAGATTTACAAGAATTTAACCATGGAAATAAAAAATGCTAAGTACTAAAGCGGGTTAGAAACACATGAGGAAGACAATGGAATGATAAAAATAGACTTCCTCCATGAAGTAAGGTGCACTTGCCTAAGCTCTCCACTCTCTCAGGTTGGTGGAGAAATAATAGAGAAGAAGAAATGAGTAATGAGTAATAATGGAAGAGAGAGAGTGGGATTGATATTTATGGTGGGAGTGGTGGTAGGTGGGAGTTAGTAAATGGTGATGGTGGTGGTAGGTGGGGTGGGTTGGTTCTCCAACCAAAACTGAACCAAGCCTAACCACATCAAGCCGAACCGAACCAAGATAAACTCAATGAAATGCCAAAATAAATCAAGCAGGAAGACATGCAATACGGGACAAAATACGTACATGTATTCCAAATACGTAATACGAGATATGGGCATTACACGTGTCGCATGGAAGAGGGAGGACGGGATGCGGGAGCGTTACTGTCACGCCCCGCTCCCGTAGGAGCGATCGTCCTCGCTAAGGCGTGATGCCGCACGAGCCTAGATTTCGCTCGTGCAAGGCAATTCCATAACGGCCGATTACATCGGCGGCGACGGGGTCGTCGCACAGAAGTCCCAAGCAGAAACATTGAATACATTGCAGCGGAATTTAAAGAAGAACACATGAACGCAAGTCATTCAAAAGAATCTCTTTATTGATATTGAATACAAGATTACATTTGTGGGCGCAAGGCCAAATTATAATGTCTCTCGTGCTCACTTTTCTCTCATTTACAAGTCACTCTGCTCTCTATCATCTCTCGATACAATACTTGAATCCAGCGGAAGCTTCGGAAGGCGATGTCCATACATTATGTCCCGTATAAGTCTTCAATCACCGCGACCGCAAGCTTCGAATCGCCAAGGAACTCCGTGCCTCGATGCATCCAAGCGAGCTTCTACCTGTGCCTGCACATGAAACACTGTGTGGGTGTCAGTACCACTGTACTGGTGGAGTGAGCTTCTCGCCCACCCATACAAAACCTACATGTTTCATTTACTTTGTGCAACATAAACCCTTTTACGATTGTCTTTCTATTCTTGCCTTAGGATCAATTTTAGGACCGGCGCCTTAGCGCAACTTGTATATCGGAACCATCCCGTGCTTGCAATGTCAACGTTAACTCATACTTGTCACTAGACCACTCCTCGTGCCAACAATGTTAACCTATCAAGTCGTGTTTGCCTTACGGCCAAAATCAGAGACGCACTACGCCACAGACTCTATTTCCTTGCCTCTAGTCCTTTTTTCGTGCTTGTATTGCCGACGCACCGACTTATACTTGTCTTTCGTGCCAAACTCTGGGACGTAATGACTCGGTCATGCCATAACTCGATTCGTGCTTCAATATCACCGAGGCAGTACCTCCTCGCTTAGTCTCGCATACACTTGTGTTTTGACAACGCGACCGTGCCTCATAACTCAACGTAACTTCACACAACATGCCCTACGGCCCTTTTTGACTTAACTCGCAACTTAATAGTCGACGCCATATCTCGTGCCGAAGCACGCCGCCTTCGTTATAGCCAAATCTTAGGCTCAGACATTGTGTCTTTTTAACTCATACATATTCAACTCAATCCAAAGGCACCCTCGCGGATTGCCGCCCGTGCCGACACATCTATATGAATGGTCACTGGCCTATCCAGCCATATTGGACATAAAACTTGCCATGTCAGTTGTTAATAATTCATATTAAGTGTTTGTTATGGGATTGGCCTAACCAGCCGCCTTGGACGTAGCCTGGCAGTACGGGACCCTTTCAACGCAGGTAGCGAGCCCCGATGAAAGTCCCCGCCTTACCGATCGCCTTAACAGCGTTGCCTATTACCCAGCTCGGCTATAACCAGTTTCTTCCTAGGCCGAGTCGGTCCCGTGGCCCCGGGGTGCCGCTCGAAGAAACCACCCCTTGTCGACAAGTTGTCCAAGTTCATAAGGGTTTACATGGTGTATTTTAGGATACCGTTGGGGCTTGTTATGTGATCAATTCATTTACTTGGTTGTTTTACTCTTTCCACTTTTTGTACTTTCTTTGCAGAGCCCCTAACCAGGGTTGCCTCGGCGACTACCCATCGCTTAGACTTAACATTCTTTGAACTCAGGGAACGGCTACTGCATAGCCTTCCAACTTAACTTGAACATAACGTGTTTCCATAAGTATCGACCGACCGTGGCTAACTTTCCACTGGACCAACCGTGGCTCGTGCCTCTAAACCGACTCGTGTTCGACGCAACGCTGTCGCCCAAGTCATACTTCATATGACGGGCCTTGGGATCGTGGGACTATTTAACTTGACAACCGCAGAATGAGCGGGACAGCACTTAGAATGACTTAGATCGACCGGCATAACTATGCCTAACTCACTCAAGCCTACAACATAACCCAAGGGACGAGCAAAGGCTATGCCAAGCCTTGCGGGACAGGACCGTGCATGCTTTAACAAGCATTTGTGCGGGCGACGCCTATGACTTAGGCTAACTCTCAGCTTTTGCACCGAAGACCAACTTTCCTTCTCCCAAGCCACGGGACGAAGGACCGAGTGTCATTTTCAAAGCACACCGTGCACCAACTCTAAGCCGACCGTGGGACGTTTTCCATGTTCTAACTCGATTCAAACCGTCGGGATTATTCCCTTAGCTATGTGGATGCGTAGCTTTTATTATCAAGCCTAACTTGTGCAAGTTGAAAACACGATTTATTATGTGAAGGCAAAGATGAGGAGAGTTCACCGAAACTACCCCACCTGAGCGATGTCTCCGAGCAAGCCGTTGCAAGGCTAAGTCCGAACGCCGTCGGCGTTTCGATTCCTCCGATTGACTTTACGGGACGGGGCTCTACAACATACACCACTCAGAACAAGTCTCGTCCTCGAGACTTTCCTGAAGGCAAGCTATTCTACCATTTCTATGGCCAAGACTTACTCGTACACATTTCGCCTACGCGTTCCTTCGATTCTGAGCCACGCTCGCACTATTATCAATCTTTCCTTTAACACGATTTCAAGATCTCGACACACACCCATCTTTCAAGCCTTGCTTGAACTCGTCGTATCACTTGGCTGGATCGTGTACGCATTTCAAGCGTCCCCAAAATACATGCATTCAGCCAAGCCGCATGATAGAAAATTTGTCATTCTCACTCGAGTCGCATCGTGCACATACCCAAGCGTCCCTGAAATATATGCATGTCAGCCGAGTCTCGTGAGCAGGGTTTCCTATATTCATGATTTCCATGCATTTCAATCCTCAAGATCAATCTTTTCGATTGCTAACACTTGAAACAGGGCGTCTCGCCTAACCGCTAGGCTAATCTTTACGAGGCTAAGTCAATGTCAGGATTGGAATCATAGTTTCCCAACAATAATGCCAACACTGACCCCAATCCTAGGGTCAAACCAAAGTCGATAGTACGGGATCTTCTACCCAAGCTCGCGTCACTCAAATTTCTAAACATCAAGCACGATCACCTAATTCGCATTACGGCACGCGTTGCGTATATTCGAATCCTTTCAATTCACAAATTCTAACCAATTCATGTATTCGATCACGAGGTCGTCTCGCTCGACAATACGTTGCGCCCCAATCTCACGCGAGTCCGATTTTCCATGGTGGTTCATGAATCACCATGCAACGCACCCGCAAAATAATCATTCTCATCGGGGCGTAACTCTTGTTTGAGTTTAGACTAACTCATTTTCGATACGCAGATTGGACCTACTCAATCCTCAAGTTCGATTCTTCAAGCACACAAATCCATTCTCGAGTCACCTTCGCGTTAAACCACAAGTCGAAGCACAAATTGTCGCACCGTGCAAGTTCGACCACTCCCGCTGTATGAATCACCATACCAGCGCTCACGCAGAGTGATCGCCCTAATCGGCGTGACGCATGTGCGAGGCTGGAGTAGCACTCGCATAAGACAAGAACATCAACGTTGTGGTTGTCGACGAAGCAAATCCAAACATTCCAGTTTTCATCCAAGCCAAGTTCGATAGTTCGATCGTCATTCGTTCAACTTAGAAAATCCTCGAGCCAAGCCTATCCTTTTCTCGACACATTTTAACATCTCGATTATAACATCTATCGAAACAATGACATCTGCACGATCGTCATTTGCCGAGCCAGAGTACCCCCGAGTTATCGCATATCGATCTTTGATACGCCTCAATACCATCGACGACATGCATAACCTGACGATCTTCCTTCGCAACCAATTTCGAATCGTACGACTTGATGCTATTGTCCGAACTAGATATACCACCATTCCTCGATATTCAAGATCAAGTTCGATCGCCATTCCTTAAGCTCGTTTCAAGATCGTTATTCAAAACTCAAGTCACATTTCAGTTGCATAAATCCGATATCGCACGCGCGATCCTCTAAGTTTTCTCGATCACGACCATTCAATTTCATTCATCGTTCTGAAATGTTTTCTAACTCGCGTTGCTCATTCACAAGTTGTTCGAACGAGATGCTCGTTCGGGACATTCGAAGTCACGACCAACTAAGCGTGACGCGTTCTAAGGCTTTGCGCGATCGCATCGCCTCGCCGACATACTCAAAATCCTCAATATTCACTCGAACAATTTCCAAGATGAACCATACACTACTCGGATTCGAGCCACTCGACTAGTCGTCGACACTCATTCTTATTCTTCTCCGAACCTATCGCATACACCACTCGGATTCAAGCCATAAGTTCTAGTCCTCAATCACATTGGCGTCATTCGCTAAGACATCCTTCAGATTCGTTCGACGAATCACTAGCGTAGTCGCTCGCGTCGCAACGATGCCCTAAGTCGTTCGTACTATTTTCTCGAAATCCAAGTCAATCTTTCGTGTACGCCTAAGCGTTAGTTCGATAGCATTCCTATCGATAGACACTCTAAGTGTATCTTCTTTCCCGACCAAGCGATACTTGATATCGCTCGCGAGTCATTTGTACCAAGGGTCGAGGTGCGCGATGCGCAACACAACTTAGCCAAAAGGCCGTGTGCATAGCCATTCCGTGCGGACTATTTTCCGAGTTTGCACGCTCAATTGCTAGGGTCGACGTTGGACTAATTAGGCACACGTGCGACTTGCTAACATTAGCACACATTTTCTATCGAGTCAAGTTTGCAACGTTCGGCACAAAGGCCCTATCGATCCCGTTCAACCGAGTACTTGTACGAGCTTTCGAAAATATTTAGACTTATTGTATGGACATGCCGAGGGACATTTGAGAGAGAGCGCACCAACGATAACAACTTGCGGAAGCAACAGAGTTTTACGGAAACATCAAAGTTAAAGAATTCAATCGACGGTCCAAGGACGTAAAGCCGTGCTTTGATACCACTATGTCACGCCCCGCTCCCGTAGGAGCGATCGTCCTCGCTAAGGCGTGATGCCGCACGAGCCTAGATTTCGCTCGTGCAAGGCAATTCCATAACGGCCGATTACATCGGCGGCGACGGGGTCGTCGCACAGAAGTCCCAAGCAGAAACATTGAATACATTGCAGCAGAATTTAAAGAAGAACACATGAACGCAAGTCATTCAAAAGAATCTCTTTATTGATATTGAATACAAGATTACATTTGTGGGCGCAAGGCCAAATTACAATGTCTCTCGTGCTCACTTTTCTCTCATTTACAAGTCACTCTGCTCTCTATCATCTCTCGATACAATACTTTAATCCAGCGGAAGCTTCGGAAGGCGATGTCCATACATTATGTCCCGTATAAGTCTTCAATCACCGCGACCGCAAGCTTCGAATCGCCAAGGAACTCCGTGCCTCGACGCATCCAAGCGAGCTCCGCACCACGAGCTTCTACCTGTGCCTGCACATGAAACACTGTGTGGGTGTCAGTACCACTGTACTGGTGGAGTGAGTTTCTCGCCCACCCATACAAAACCTATACGTTTCATTTACTTTGTGCAACATAAACCCTTTTACGATTGTCTTTCTATTCTTGCCTTAGGATCAATTTTAGGACCGGCGCCTTAGCGCAACTTGTATATCGGAACCATCCCATGCTTGCAATGTCAACGTTAACTCATACTTGTCACTAGACCACTCCTCGTGCCAACAATGTTAACCTATCAAGTCGTGTTTGCCTTACGGCCAAAATCAGAGACGCACTACGCCACAGACTCTATTTCCTTGCCACTAGTCCTTTTTTCGTGCTTGTATTGCCGACGCACCGACTTATACTTGTCTTTCGTGCCAAACTCTGGGACGTAATGACTCGGTCGTGCCATAACTCGATTCGTGCTTCAATATCACCGAGGCAGTACCTCCTCGCTTAGTCTCGCATACACTTGTGTTTTGACAACGCGACCGTGCCTCATAACTCAACGTAACTTCACACAACATGCCCTACGGCCCTTTTTGACTTAACTCGCAACTTAATAGTCGACGCCATATCTCGTGCCGAAGCACGCCGCCTTCGTTATAGCCAAATCTTAGGCTCAGACATTGTGTCTTTTTAACTCATACATATTCAACTCAATCCAAAGGCACCCACGCGGATTGCCGCCCGTGCCGACACATCTATATGAATGGTCACTGGCCTATCCAGCCATATTAGACATAAAACTTGCCATGTCAGTTGTTAATAATTCATATTAAGTGTTTGTTATGGGATTGGCCTAACCAGCCGCCTTGGACGTAGCCTGGCAGTACGGGACCCTTTCAACGCAGGTAGCGAGCCCCGATGAAAGTCCCCGCCTTACCGATCGCCTTACCAGCGTTGCCTATTACCCAGCTCGGCTACAACCAGTTTCTTCCTAGGCCGAGTCGGTCCCGTGGCCCCGGGGTGCCGCTCGAAGAAACCACCCCTTGTCGACAAGTTGTCCAAGTTCATAAGGGTTTACATGGTGTATTTTAGGATACCGTTGGGGCTTGTTATGTGATCAATTCATTTACTTGGTTGTTTTACTCTTTCCACTTTTTGTACTTTCTTTGCAGAGCCCCTAACCAGGGTTGCCTCGGCGACTACCCATCGCTTAGACTTAACATTCTTTGAACTCAGGGAACGGCTACTGCATAGCCTTCCAACTTAACTTGAACATAACGTGTTTCCATAAGTATCGACCGACCGTGGCTAACTTTCCACTGGACCAACCGTGGCTCGTGCCTCTAAACCGACTCGTGTTCGACGCAACGCTGTCGCCCAAGTCATACTTCATATGACGGGCCTTGGGATCGTGGGACTATTTAACTTGACAACCGCAGAATGAGCGGGACAGCACTTAGAATGACTTAGATCGACCGGCATAACTATGCCTAACTCACTCAAGCCTACAACATAACCCAAGGGACAAGCAAAG
Source organism: Iris pallida (assembly GCA_029216955.1). Lineage (NCBI taxonomy): Eukaryota > Viridiplantae > Streptophyta > Magnoliopsida > Asparagales > Iridaceae > Iris > Iris pallida. The sequence continues at coordinate 10,040,992 of JANAVB010023995.1, read as the reverse complement.
GCTATGCTAAGCCTTGCGGGACAGGACCGTGCATGCTTTAACAAGCATTTGTGCGGGCGACGCCTATGACTTAGGCTAACTTTCAGCTTTTGCACCGAAGACCAACTTTCCTTCTCCCAAGCCACGGGACGAAGGACCGAGTGTCATTTTCAAAGCACACCGTACACCAACTCTAAGCCGACCGTGGGACATTTTCCATGTTCTAACTCGATTCAAACCGTCGGGATTATTCCCTTAGCTATGTGGATGCGTAGCTTTTATTATCAAGCCTAACTTGTGCAAGTTGAAAACACGATTTATTATGTGAAGGCAAAGATGAGGAGAGTTCACCGAAACTACCCCACCTGAGCAATGTCTCCGAGCAAGCCGTTGCAAGGCTAAGTCCGAACGCCGTCGGCGTTTCGATTCCTCCGATTGACTTTGCGGGACGGGGCTCTACAGTTACCCTATCTCTTCGAGCCTTGAGAATTTTTTCTTTGTTCTTGCTACTGTTATTATGCTAGTTGCTCTAATTTTGAGGACAAAATTTTTTTTAGGATGGTAGATTTGTCAATCCCACTTTCCTGAATAAGGCTAATATAGTCATTTATAATATTTTATTATTTTAATATTATTTAAATATTATTGTTAGTGTTTTTATATTTTTAGTTAAATAGGTATTTTATTGATAGAGTTTTTATTTATAAAAGCTTTAATATATTAATAAATATATAAAATAAAATATTTTGTTTTTGTTTATAAATTAATTCTGATATATATATATATATATATATATATATATATATATATATATATATATATATATATATATATATATATATATATATATATATATATATATATTATATATATAATAAAAAATATATATATATATATTATATATATATATATATATATATATATATATAAATATAAATATATCTATATGGTTCGTGTCGTATGGAAGAGGGAGGACGGGATGCGGGAGCGTTACCCTATCTCTTCGAGCCTTGAGATTTTTTTCTTTGTTCTTGCTACTGTTATTGTGCTAGTTGCTCTAATTTCGAGGACAAAATTTTTCTTTAGGAGGGTAGATCTGTCAACCCACTTTCCTGAATAAGGCTAATATATTCATTTATAATATTTTATTATTGTAATATTATTTAAATATTATTGTTAGTGTTTTTATATTTTTAGTTAAATAGGTATTTTATTGATAGAGTTTTTATTTATAAAAGCTTTAATATATTTAATAAATATATAAAATAAATATTAGTTTTTGTTTATAAATTAATTCTGATATATATATATATATATATATATATATATATATATATATATATATATATATATATATATATATATATATATATATTTATATATATAATATATATGTATATATATATATATATATATTATATATATATATATATATATATATATATATATATATATATATATATATATATATATATATATATATATATATATACAAATATATATATTTAGGTATTATTCCATTTATGGGATATGTATACATAAATATATATATTTGTATAAAAAGAAAAATATTAATGGGTAAATATTAATGGGTTTATTTATATAAATGAATATATACGTATATGTGTAAATATATATGTAGGTATTTATGTGTGTATGTGTATATATATACATAAGGTTATATATATATATATATATATATATATATATATATATATATATATATATATATATATATATATATATATATATATATATATATATATATATATATATATATATATATATAGTTAAGTATAAAATATTAAAGGCATTAAAGAAAAGAAAAAGAAAAGAAATAAGAAAAGAATAAAATCCACACCTATTCTAACACCCATTTTTCTAAATTGAGGGTAATTTTGAACTTTTGTAAAAGTTTATTATTTAATAATAGGATTTATGATTTATGGGAATTTTTAATTAATTTAATACTATTTAAAATTGGTAAATTATAATTTTGATGTGTTCGCTAGTGAACTCTAGAACTGTTGAGCCTAGAGACTAACCATGACCATGGGGACCTAACCATGTGATTAGAATGACTATTTACAACTTTTTAGGCTAAGGGTATTTTCGTCATTTTGTGACTTTTGAATAATTTAGGATTTTGATTAATTGGTGAATTTTAGATTATTTTAATAATATTTAAATTGATGTATTATGATTTTGGTCATTTTTCATATTTTAATATTTTGGAAAAAATTTATATTTTAATATTGTTTTTATTGGATTTGTTTAGTCGGGTTTGAGTTTCGTCTCGTTCCGACTTGTATTGTGACCTGGGTAGCTTAAACTCTAGATGGAACCCAATATTAAGTTAAGCATGGCTCATAAGACCCAACGTTTAAGTTAGTTAATTAAACTAATTTTTATCATTTTAGAATGGTTAAGTTAGGACTCAAAACTAGATCATTTTGACCCCAAACTTGAACCTAGTCTAGACTTAACCATATGAGACTAGAGAGGGGCAATTAGGACATTTCCCATTAGCCCTAATGGACACTTTATGGCAGCCACCTTTAGGAGAGAATGATTTATTTCATTCATTACAATCTTGCCTCTTTTATTTTCCTTTTGTTCTTCCCCAATTTTAGAGAGCCTTCCCATTGATTTGATCTCCGAATCAAATCATTCCTTCACCAAACCTTCCCTCAATCATTCCCATTCTCCAAGGGAAGGGTTCTACCAAGGATTAAAAGAGGAGTGCAAGGAGGAGTGTCCACTTTGAGGGATCTTCGTATCGGAGCCGTGTCCTAAAGGATTTCTTTGGGATTCCACTCCCAATAGGTAAAACCCATCTCCTAAATCGATTTCCATTGCATATAAATTAGTTTTGAATTCCTAAGATCCATCCTCATGCATGTGTCCATTTAGATTCAAATTTGAGGCCATTTGGAGCTCTCTTGAGGATTTTAGATATGTGTCTTGTATCCAACTTGATAGATCCCAAATTAGGACACCCCATGTGTATGTATGTATGATAATAGTTTAAATAGATATTTAAATTCAGTTTTATAATGGTTAGAGAGTGGATTGATCTTAGTTAAGATGGTTAAAATGAGTTTCATTTGGATACCTATGTTTATATCCGAGTATCTTGGCCTATATGTGTTCTTTTGTCAAATTCGTCATAATATTCATCCACGTTTTTATTAACCAAAGCAAATTAAAAATATCATAACTTTTAGCTTAGAACTCCGATTTATCTCCCATTTTTTTAAAAGAACCGTATCGAAGTTAGCTTTCCAAATATATATTTTAATAAGCCAAATTCTTTTTGTAACTTTCTGTAGAATTATTTGAGTGTCAGCTATACAAAAGACAAACGTGTTTCGGTATTTTCGCGATTTTGGGAGCTTTCGGACACGAAAATGCGATCCGTTTAAAGTTTTGGAAAGCTAACACAAAGGGCTACGACATACTTTAATAATAGAATTTAGTGAATGCCCAATTGGTACAGTATTGATTTTAAGTAGAAGAGTGACTATACGATATATGTATTTTGTGTAACCTATGAGCCTATGTAGTATGGATATTAAATAAATATAGAGTATGTAATACATGATATGTTAGATGAATGAAATGATATATATATGATACATATCCTCTTTACATTAATGTATATATATGGTTGAATGCAAGCATGTAGGAATGCAATTAATATAATGTATGTAAGCAATGGATAAATACATGAATGAAAGAATGATATAAAATGTATGCATGAAAGTATACAGTCAATGCTAGATATGAATGCAAGATATACATATAATGATAGATATGAATGCATAATATATAAATAATATAATGCAATATATAATGATAGTATGTATGGTAATATAGAATATATGATGCAAGCATGTATATGTCCACTGTTTTCCCTTTTCTTTACATTTTTCTTCCCTTCCCTTTCCATTTCAGTTTTTTTTCTTTTTTTCCCCTTCTATTTTTACATGTTATATACAATGTATATAATGTATAGATGCATGTAAGTATGTAATATGCATGAATGAATGTCATATATGAATGAATGAATCAATCAAAGGTATAAGTAAAATATAATGCATTGTAATGAATGTTAACATATATAATGTATAAAAGTATGTATGTAAGTGTGCATGAATGTATATATCTATATAACTATGTAAATATGCATGATGTAACATATGCATATATATATAAATATGTATGTAATGTGGATATGCATGTATGTATGAAGGTATGTATTTATATATATTATCTATTTTATATTATGCATTATTGTGGTTTACATTGTCTTGTGATTGTGTGAGTGCTAGCCTAGGCTTGGTTAGGCCTAGTGAGACTTGTTAGACTTGTTTGGGCTAGGACTTGACCTAGTTGACCTAATTTGACTAGTGTGGTTGACTAGAGTTGACCAAGTGTTGACTTTAGTCTAGTTTGACCTAGACAGCATGCAGATGCATTGTACATTTCATTTATCATCTCTCGTATACATCTTGACCTGTGTTGCTCTAAATAGGACTCTGTGGCTTCAGTTTGGACCTCTATACCTATCAGCTGTTTAGGTTATCAGGCGAGTATATTCTCTGACCGTTTCATACTTGCTAGAGCGTCTATTCTTGCCATAGATTAATTTACTTGATGCTGACACATTGGTAACACGGATTGGTACGATATGGATCTTCTTTTGCGATGTTATCGCCTTTGTGTTCACTAAATACATATTGTGATGTGCATTTCACTAACATATTGTATTTATTGAATACCCTTATTATTGTACACTCATTGTGCATATTGTACTCTCATTATCACATTGAGCTCTATTGTACAAGCCATTGTATAAGGTAACGTAACTGAATTGGATCCTTGTGTATTGATTGGGGAGGGAGAGTAGAAATGGTTATGTGATCAATCCTATTGTATAAGAAATTGTATATGTCCATTGTACACCCACGTACAAAGGAGTCCCATTTTATTGTATAACCTAATCCGTTTACATAACCATATTGTACTCTAAATCACATATTGCTTACAGTTCTTACTTATCATATATAGATATTTTCTATTATCATATCCTTCTGTTTTTATATACATCTTCTTTCAGCGTTTCATGTATCTTACTCTATTACACGTTATATTTTCTAACCTGTTATGATCTGCGTGAGATGTATTGTGCTCGCTCCTGTCCTGACTAGACCTGTTGATAAATTTTACAGATAGCTTGGAGGTTGCCTGCTAGCCTAGAGGAGACACAGTAGAGATTGTATAGATAGTTATTTTAGTTGTCTTGAGTTGTATTTACTTTATGGATTACTGTATTTGAGATTTGAGATGTTTTCTGGATTTGTGTATCTTAGACACTTAGACTTCTATCTGCGATATCTCTTTGTGGATTTCATATTTATCCATCTTTTATCATGCTCTACCTTAGATGTGATTGAGACTGTATTTGCGATGTCACCTCCATTCGGAGTGTATATACTGTACAGGTACCTTTATATTGTTAGATGTTTGACCTAGGACAGCGTTCTACCGCCGACACTGCGGTGTAGGCTGGACGTACCCACTTCTCGTGCCCTTACTCTAGGGTGTGGGTCGTGACACGTTTTTAGTGGTGGCCCATGCAGGTCGAGTTTGTGTAGTGGTATTCGAACTAGAGTACCACTACAGCCTGCAGTAGTATTAGGATATTTTTTGAAGGTACTTAATCACAGTTAGGATTCCTTGAGAGATTCCTGAAATGACCCTTGAGAATCTCATTATAAAATATCTCAAAATTTGATTCTAATAGTTTATATTTATCTTTCTTGGTTAGTTAATAAATTTGATTTTTGGGTATCCATTGTTGATTTAATTTAATTTTTGTCAAGATGAAATTATATGGGCTAGGTCATCTAAGTTATGGAATCTAGTCTTCTACAGTCACATTAGCCAGCATGGTGAGGACATATAGTCTGACTTTGGATATATTTCTCGGGTGTGGGAATTTAAGGTTTTCGCAGCCAAGCTAGCGGCATCGCAAAAATTTTAAATACCATGATTCTAGAGGTATGTGCCTAAGTCGAGGACTTTGTGATTATCGTAGCCTTGCTTACTAGTATGACGAGGATTTAGAGTACCCTGATTTTGGATAGACGCATATGATTATCAGATTGTATCTTAAATGTTCTTGAACATGTTTTCTCTACTTTTGTTTCAGTCATTCTCCAAAAAAAAAGAATTATTGTTTGTTTTGTTTTTTTTTGCTTCTCATTATTTAACTTAGGAGTAGCTTTAGTTGTATTATAAACCTTGTGTAACTTCTTACTATGAATTTTTTCTTAATACAATGAATCGATGATTTTGCTAGACCTTATCTTGGATTTGATATTATAGCTCTGGTTTCAAAATGGTTCTTCTTTTAAACAGATAAGCAGAACAGATTTTATCGTTATTTTCTTCTTGCTATTATTCTTGTATTAAATAATAATAATAATAAAACCGTCTTGATTACATCAATCACCTGCTTGCAATCTTGGTAGGAATCTAAATGTTGGTCTTCGTATGAAACTGATTTTTATATTAGGACATGAGAATATATATATATAACGGACACAGACACCTTGTCTGACACGTATGCATGCTACACTTTGATTACCAACCCATCTAAATATATATTAATATGTTGTTGACGTTAAATTCTCAAAACCCCAATATCTCTGACACAATACAGTATCAGAGAATAGTTTTCTATTTTTTTTCAGTTTAAATTCGTAATTTAAATATAAATTTCATATTATTAGTTGTTTTTTACATCACTGCACATGTATGTTATATACATGGTTTCAATTCTTAAAGAAATTGGTTAGGTTTTGTGTTTGAATTTGTCAAATCTGAGACCGTGTGCATATTAACCTTTAATATTGGATTCCAAATGTTTAGTTCAATTTGCCATTTTTTTAATGTAATATTTTGAGGTATATACATTGTTGAATGTATGGATAGTATGTTAGGGTTTTATCTATCATGTTAGGATGTGTTGGGAGCATTGAGTTGGTTGTGATGTTTCAAACCCCTAAATCTGAAACTGCATTATGTTAATATTATACTGGTTTAAATGTTAGCTTATTTTCAGATTTTGTATGTAAATGCTGAACTAAAACTGGGTTTAACCTTTCAATACTAAAGCTATAATCCTATACAAGGACACACACACCGTAACTTAGTATACACTGCCATGTAAACCTAACACTTCCTCTCTATGTTATGTTCATATATCTATATAGACATATATATAGAGTTTATGCATACATGTTATAATGTATATAGATACATAACTAAATTTCTACCTCTTTATATATATATATATATATATATATATATATATATATATATATATATATATATATATATATATATATATATATGGTTAGCCATGCATGTTATGAGTAAATAGGTTGTGTATTGTAGATTGTTTAACCAATATGCCATGAGTAGTGTGACTTGATAGCTATTGTTTTGAAACCCAAATCCTCCTATACACTTTCATGTATATTTCACATACACACATGCCTACTATCTAACCATATGAACATGTCCACATACACCCATACACACACGAACTATATAACTTTTAGAACTTACAATTTAGTCTTAACAGGATTAAGAGAATCCTATATTGTGATTGGATTTCAATGCAATTGACTTTCATTCTTTAACTTTTGATTTTAATTTTTTTCTGTACCCCTTTATAGATAATTGGTAGTTATCTTTATTTTATTTTTTGATAAGTACCATTTTTCATATAAGATGGTAGACTGCCTTACAGTTTTGATGATTTGTTATTTTTGTATCTTTTCCAGTTTAACACCCCTGATTGCTTGTATGTTTGATACCCTATGACCGTTTTGGTCTAGCATGACTAGTATACCTAGATGAGACTTTCACTACCACCGTATGCCATGACCCTGTATGTCGTCCTTTTAAATCGTATGATTTGTTTAAGTTCTGAGACTTTGATTGTGGGGGTTTGACCTAGAAGGAGTATGAACATTTAAATTTCGAGGACAAAATTTTTCTAAGGGGGGTAGGATTGTAACACCCACTTTTCTAAATTGAGGGTAATTTTGAACTTTTATAAAAGTTTATTATTTAATAATAGGATTTATGATTTATGGGAATTTTTAATTAATTTAATACTATTTAAAATTGGTAAATTATAATTTTGATGTGTTAGCGAGTGAACTCTAGAACTGTTGAGCCTAGAGACTAACCATGACCATGGGGACCTAACCATGTGATTAAAATAACTATTTACAACTTTTTAGGCTAAGGGTATTTTGGTCATTTTGTGACTTTTGAATTATTTAGGATTTTGATTAATTGGTGAATTTTAGATTATTTAATAATATTTAAATTGATGTATTATGATTTTGGTCATTTTTTATATTTTAATATTTTGGGAAAATTTTATATTTTTAATATTATTTTTATTGGATTTGTTTAGTCGGGTTTGAGTTTCGTCTCGTTCCGACTTGTATTGTGACCCGGATAGCTTAAACTCTAGATGGGACCCAATATTAAGTTAAGCATGGCTCATAAGACCCAACGTTTAAGTTAGTTAATTAAACTAATTTTTATCATGTTAGAATGGTTAAGTTAGAGACTCAAAACTAGATCATTTTGACCCCAAACTTGAACCTAGTCTAGACTTAACCATATGAGACTAGAGAGGGACAATTAGGACATTTCCCATTATCCCTAATGGACACTTTATGGCAGCCACCTTTAGGAGAGAATGATTCATTTCATTCATTACAATCTTGCCTCTTTTATTTTCCTTTTGTTCTTCTCCAATTTTAGAGAGCCTTCCCATTGATTTGATCTCCAAATCAAATCATTCCTTCACCAAACCTTCCCTCAATCATTTCCATTCTCCAAGAGAAGGGTGCTACCAAGGATTGAAAGAGGAGTGCAAGGAGGAGTGTTCACTTTGAGGGATCTTCGTATCGGAGCCGTGTCCTAAAGGATTTCATTGGGATTCCACTCCCAATAGTAAAACCCATCCCCTAAATCGATTTTCTTTGCATATAAATTAGTTTTGAATCCGTAAAATCCATCCTCATGCATGTGTCCCATTTAGATTCAAATTTGAGGCCATTTGGAGCTCTCTTGAGGATTTTAGATATGTGTCTTGTGTCCTACTTGATAGATCCCAAATTAGGACACCCCATGTGTATGTATGTATGATAATAGTTTAAATAGATATTTAAATTCAGTTTTATAATGGTTAGAGAGTGGACTGATCTTAGTTAGGATGGTTAGAATGAGTTTCATTTGGATACCTATGTTTGTATCCAAGTATCTTGGCCTATATGTGTTTTTTTGTCAAATTCGTCATAATATTTATCCACGTTTTTATTAACCAAAGCAACTTAGAAATGTCATAACTTTTAGCTTAGAACTCCGATCTATCTCGTAATTTTTTTAAAAGAACCGTATCGAAGTTAGCTTTCCAAATATATATTTTAATAGCCAAATTCTTTCTGTAACTTTCTGTAGAATTATTTGAGTGTCAGCTGTACAAAAGACGAACGTGTTTCGGTATTTTCGCGATTTCGGGAGCTTTCGGACATGAAAATGCGATCTGTTTAAAGTTTCAGAAAGCTAACACAAAGGGCTAGGACATACTTTAATCTTAGAATTTAGTGAATGCCCAATTGGTACAGTATTGATTTTAAGTAGAAGAGTGACTATACGATATATGCATTTTGTGTAACCTATGAGCCTATGTAGTATGGGTATTAAATGAATATAGAGTATGTAATACATGATATGTTAGATGAATGAAATGATATATATATGATATATATCCTCTTTTCATTAATGTATATATATGGTTGAATGCAAGCATGTAGGAATGCAATTAATATAATATATGTAAGCAATGCATAAATGCATGAATGAAAGAATGATATACAATGTATGCATGAAAGTATATAGTGAATGCTAGATATGAATGCAAGATATACATGTAATGATAGATATGAATGCATAATATATAAATAATATAATGTAATATATAATGATAGTATGTATGGTAATGTAGAATATATGATGCAAGCATGTATATGTCCACTGTTTTCCCTTTTCTTTACATTTTCCTTCCCTTCCCTTTCCATTTCAGTTTTTCCCTTTTTCCTCCTTCTATTTTTACATGTTATATACAATGTATATAATGTATAGATGCATGTAAGTATGTAATATGCATGAATGAATGTCATATATGAATGAATGAATCAATCAAAGGTATAAGTAAAATATAATGCATTGTAATGAATGTTAACATATATAATGTATAAAAGTATGTATGTAAATGTGCATGAATGTATATATCTATGTAACTATGTAAATATGCATGATGTAACATATGCCTATATATATAAATATGTATGTAATGTGGATATGCATGTATGTATGAAGGTATGTATTTATATATATTATCTATTTTATATTATGCATTGTTGTGGTTCACATTGTCTTGTAATTGTGTGAGTGCTAGACTAGGCTTGGTTAGGCCTAGTGAGACTTGTTAGAATTGTTTGGGCTAGGACTTGACCTAGTTGACCTAATTTGACTAGTGTGGTTGACTAGAGTTGACCAAGTATTGACTTTAGTCTAGTTTGACCTAGACAGCATGCAGATGCATTGTACATTTCATTTATCATCTCTCGTATACATCTTGACCTGTGTTGCTCTAAATAGTACTCTGTGGCTTCAGTTTGGACCTCTATACCTATCAGCTGTTCAGGTTATCAGGCGAGTACATTCTCTGACCGTTTCATACTTACTAGAACGTCTATTCTTGCCATAGATTAATTTACTTGATGCTGACACATTGGTAACACGGATTGGTACGATATGGATCTTCTTTTGCGATGTTATCGCCTTTGTGTTCATAAATATATATTGTGATGTGCGTTTCACTAACATATTGTATTTATTGAATACCCTTATTATTGTACACTCATTGTGCATATTGTACTCTCATTATCACATTGAGCTCTATTGTACAAGCCATTGTATAAGGTAACATAACTGAATTGGATCCTTGTGTATTGATTGGGGAGGGAGAGTAGAAATGGTTATGTGATCAATCCTATTGTATAAGAAATTGTATATGTCCATTGTACACCCACGTACAAAGGAGTCCCATTTTATTGTATAACCTAATCCGTTTACATAACCATATTGTACTCTAAATCACATATTGCTTACAGTTCTTACTTATCATATATAGATATTTTCTATTATCATATCCTTCTGTTTTCATATACATCTTCTTTCAGTGTTTCATGTATCTTACTCTATTGCACGTTATATTTTCTAACCTGTTATGATCTGCGTGAGACGTATTGTGCTCGCTCCTGTCCTGACTGGACCTGTTGATAAATTTTACAGATAGCTTGGAGGTTGCCTGCTAGCCTAGAGGAGACACAGTAGAGATTGTATAGATAGTTATTTTAGTTGTCTTGAGTTGTATTTACTTTATGGATTACTGTATTTGAGATTTAAGATGTTTTATGGATTTGTGTATCTTTGATACTTAGACTTCTATCTGCGGTATCTCTTTGTGGATTTCATATTTTATCTATCTTTATCATGCACTACCTTAGATGTGATTGAGACTGTATTTGCTATGTCAACTCCATTCGGAGTATATAAATTGTACAGGTACCTTTATATTGTTAGATGTTTGACCTAGGACAGCGTTCTACCGCCGACACTGCGGCGTAGGCTGGACGTACCCACTTCTCGTGCCCTTACTCTAGGGTGCGGGTCGTGACACCTATACTAAAAACCCAAAACACAAAGAAGTACACACATACCCACGTATACATTTTTGAACAAGCAGCAGCAAAGGGCTCGGCCCTTTGCAAATCCGAGCCCCCTTTTAGTTCGGAAAAATCCGATAGTGTATATATATATATATATATATATATATATATATATATATATATACTTATCGAGAGAGAGAGAGAGAGGAAGAAATTTTTAGAAAAATCAAACCCTAGCCGTCACCCCAACCCAGCATACGCCCCAATGTCGTCGTCGAGCAACCCGCGGCCGTTCTTCGCCGGGAAATGCGCAACGAGCAGCCCACCCGCGCGCGAAAACTGTCAGCGAAGAGCCAACTTCGAAAATAGATTTCTCCTTCCTCGCTCAGTTGTTTACGAACCACTTAGTCAGATATGATCCTAACATATACACCTTTAATTCTCTTCAAATAGTTCGTGCCGATTCGCATCATGTACGACGAAAACGAGTTCCAAAATCGAGAAAAACTTGATTTATTGGACGTTAGAAACTGTCCCGAAATGCCAACTTTGTGGCCGATTTGCGACCAGCATGTTGCAATTTTTCAAAATCGGTTAGAAGAGACTTGTAGACAACCTATAGGGCTTTAAAACCCTTTTTGTAGAATTAAATATCATGCACTGTACAGAAAGTTATTGGTTTGTGAAGTTTGAAAAAAAACTGTTTTCAAAAACTGATTGTCCCGATACGTCGTCCGTCCCGTCAATCCGGGGGATATGGTCACGAACCGAAAGTATCGAAAGGTGCATATCGACTTCGTGGACATGTGGGCTTTGACAGAATTCAAATTGGTCACGTGTGTCGCGACGAATTTGATGCGTATCCGTCGAAATTCAACGTATCAGCCTTTTTGTAAATTTGTCAATTACTTTGTGCACGCTCTTCATATAGAGACGAAACTTATGCCAACAGGACCGTATCATTTTTCTGGTCCTGTATGTCAAGTTTGGTCCGATTCTGAGACGGTCGATCGGAACGCTATTTTGGCGGGCCCACGACCCGATCCAACGGGCGAATTTATGCACGGCCCACCAGAATCCAACTTTGGACCTACGGTTGGATTCGTCTCATCAAATCGGACCTGTAGATATGTAGTTTAATGACTTTAGAGACCATAGGTTCTGGCACGTTTTTCGGTACAAAGTAGGTCCAACGGCGGACACCATTTTGACCCAAAATTACCGTTTTGCCCGTGTGTCCAAAATTGGACTTATAGATAGGCGTTTCTAGCTAATTTGACCATTCTGAGAATGTTGGTAATGTATGTTTCAGCATTAGGAGACAGTTGTGTGAGTTGACCGTTCGTGGCTCATTGAGTTGGTTGTAGTTTCGATTTTCTCAGCTCAGGACAACAGACAAGTACATTCTCTGATAGTTTTTATTGCTTTGATATCTACTATATCCGATTCAGTTGTAGTATTATACTTGATTTCCGATACGAGGATACACGGACTAGTATACATTGAATCTCATCATGAGATGTCATTCCCGGTTTACCTGGTATATGAGTACATTGTTCGATATTATTTCCTGTACTTGTATAGACACCGATTTGGGAGTGGGCTGGCCCCCTGCTCTTCGAATCCCATGTCATGACCTGTCATGTCTGGATTCATTATACTACTCGGAGATGGGGAGTTATTCGAGGTTATGTGATCATACCCTACTTGTTTATTACTTGTGCATAGCTCCACCCTCACCACACGTAGGGTGTAGCCTTACCTTACACTACTTGTACATAATTTTCCATTTTGGTCGGTCTGATCCCTACACTATTATACTACCTGTGCATAGCCGGTCAAATGGAACAGCCTGATCTTGACCCAAGCCGATCACATAACGCTCTAATATCTCATGGCACTTTATTTTTATATTTACATCATACCTCAGATTACTTTCCATTATTTATATTCCAGTTTTATCTTATATCTCACATATGACACGATATCCAGTTCTCTGGTACTGTTTTACTTTCAGTTTTGACATTTTATCTTGTATTTCATTATGATTGTCTCTTAAAGTATTTGTCAATTCACATGGAACTGCTGTTGGTGTTTGTACTTGCTCATATCCTGACAGGATAACCCATGTTGTTTTTCATAGGATTTAGATACAGATTGCCTGACCTACTACGGGTTTGGCATAGATGGAGCCTACGACCAGGACCAGCCTGTGGACCCGGTGCTCGTAGAGGACGCACCGCCAATAGTGACCTAGTTTACCTAGATTTTGTCTTGATTACATTCCAGTTTGATACTTTGAGACTTGTAGTATTTATTTTGGGATATTGTTTTATGTCTTGGTTTCTGAACTTGTGATTGCGACTCAGCATTGTTTTAGACTATTTATCTCATCTTTATCTTTATCTTTATCTTTATCTTTATCATCATGTTTATCTTCCTTAGAATTATGTGATTGAGTTGTGGTTATATTCCTCCGTGCGGAGATGACAGGTTATTTTATTGTGTCTTAGATTCTATATATTCTAGATGATCTTTACAGCGTTCTACCGCCGATACTGCGACGTAGGATGGACGTACCCACGTGCTCGTGCCCCTAAATAGGATGCGGGTCGTGATAGAAAGTTGTCTAGGTAGACTGCATTAGAATAGTACTATAGCAGTGAGATAGAAAGATAATCCTGGGAAGTGATTTGGTTCTTGAGAATTTTAATAGATTGCTTACGGTTGGAAGAAATAAGATTGTATATGAAACTTGTTGTATTGATTTCTTATGGTAGGATTGTCTTAAAGGATTGTGAAGGTGATGGATAATATATTTTTGGAATGATCGAATTATGATTCATAGTCATATGCATGGATAAGTGATTAATAACAGTGTCATCTGTGTTTAGCTTGCATTTGAATTGATCTTTGATGAAGTAACATAGAGTTATGCATATGCTGGAATACTTGGGATTTTATTTGCATCATTGTATGAAATTTTGAAGGATTGAGCTTTTGATAATAGAATAGATTGGATATTGATGGTCCTAAATTTCATGTTTGAACAAAAGTCGATGGCTGAGATGGATACATATTCTGATATGGTTGCAAGCTAGCAATGAATTAAGATCGACCCTCGAAAATTGAATAACGATGACTCTATATACTACAAAAAGAGGCATTTTGTGACGACACTATTAGATACGCTCATTTAAAGAGTCATAAAAGATGAATATTTGGGACGATTATTTACTTTGTAATAAAAGAGAATATTAGTTTGGAAAAATTTGTAAATGGACTACTTTATTTAACACCAAGAATTTGTTCCGTCCCAAAAAATAGGTCTGCACGGAAAATAAAAATACTAAGCGGCCAAAATTTTGTTAAACCCTCATTTTTTGTTTCTTAGATCCTCATCCAAGGGTGAATACCAAATCCCTAATATATTTCCTCTTTTCAACAAATAGCCATCCGAAACATTTCCTATCATTTTATTCTTCAAGTTCTAGAAAAATCCATCTCTAATCCTAATCTATTTCTCCATCTCCTCCATAAATCTCCACAACAAAATCCCTAATCCTAACATTCTTACTCTCCATCCCAAGCTCCAGTCCCAGTTTCCTACTCATCTTCCTCCTCTAGATCTGGTTTTGGGGTTCTACGAGGAGGCTAGGGTTAGGAGAGGCGAGGACGGCAGAAAGGAGGCGAGATTATATTAGGGATATTTCTCCATGAGACATGGTAGAGGAGATCCTCGAGCTGGGTTGGACATGGTGAGAGCTTACTTGTTCACTAAATCACAGAGAATAATGAGATCTGAAGAGAAATTGAGAGATATAGGAAAATTTACTGATACTTGGAGAAGAAGAAGGGAAAGAGGAGAGCTACAATAATAAAAGGAAAACTAAATTCAACATGCCTCCCAATTCTTCATTCACACCACTATATATAGGTGGTTACAATTGTCAGTATCAGAGAGGAAGGTCTCAGATTAACTGATACGGTTATCAATCAGGTGACTAGGCAACTAGTGACTGTGCAATGTTAACTCATATTCTCTGCTATGGGTGCCACGTCAGCTCTAGCTGGTTGCCAGGTAACTTTTTTTTATTATACTGCTAATTCCTTTAACAATATAACTGTCTTGATCAACTGGTATTGTTGCAGTTACTAGGAACCAAGGAATTGGGTTCCTAACAAATCCTCCCCCTTATTTTGACCTTGTCTCAAGGTCAAAATGAGGATAATTCTTCAAGAAATCTTCATAAGCAACCCACTGTGCTTCTTCTTGTAATGCATGTGGTCCGTATTACGTATTTCTGGAATACGTGTACGTATTTTATTCTGTATTGTATGATTCCTTGTTTAGCTTGCATCTTGGCTTGGTTATTTCTTGGCTTGGTTCGGCTTGGCTCGGTTTTCTTTGGTTCAATATGAACCAATGTGAACCCCCTACCTACCACCATTTTGTATTTATTACCCCCTTCTCCTCTCTCTCTCTTCATTTATCATCTTCTTCTTCCCCATTACTTCCTTACCTACCAGAGAGAGAAGATAGAGGTCTAGGCAAGTGCAACTTGCTTCATGGAGAAACTCAAATTTTATTACTTCATTCTCTTCCTTACTACATTCTAAAGCACTTTAGTACTTGGCATTTTCACTTTCCATGGCTAGATTCTTGTATATCTAAGTTTAATTTATTTTCGGATTTCTTGGGTTTTGATCTACTTAATCTTGTTATTTCTATGTTTTGATGGTTCCATGTTGTAGAGAATTTTGTTCTACCCCATTTTGACCTATGGAAGTTCGGATTTAGGCTCCGGATGATAGAGTTATGGAGCTTGAGGACTTGGCTCTCATGGTGTTCTTCTTCTCTGAAATTTTGGAGAAGATGAACAGTGCTTAACTTGACCGCATGAATATTCATGTGGCAAGTGTTCTCTTCAGCCGCATGGCTGGAAGTACTTGAGCCGCATGAGGGCCGAACTCATCTGGCCGCATAACTCGCTTAATTCCCAGCCGCATAAGTTCTGAACTCTGCAGCCGCATGCGCCATTCCCGTTGGCCGCATAAGACTTGCTTGACCCAGCCGCATGAGGACTTCACCCTGAGCCGCATGAACTCAACACTCGCGAGCCGCATATGCACACTTGCTCCCAGCCGCATAGGCATTGCTCCCCGCAGCCGCATGAGTACTCTTCCCTTCTGAGCCGCATGTGGTTCCCTTCTCCCGCAGCCGCATGGGTTGCTTCTTCTCGAGCCGCATGGAACCACACTCCCCCCCGCCGCATGTACCTGATTGGCCAGCTAGCCGCATAAGACCCATTCCCCCAGCCGTATGAGTTTTCTATCTTCCTGACCGCATGCGCCCCCTTGTCTTAGCCGCATGGGATCCAGTGACTCTGGCCGCATGCGCTCTCCTAATTGGGCCGCATGAGTCTACCCTTTCCTGACCGCATATGACTTAGCCGCATGACTCTTCTATAGCCCTGAATATTAATATTTTATTAGATATTTTACGTCCATTTTATATCCTTACGCCTTTTGTCATGAACTTGATAACCATGGATTTGTTTAATATGTTTGGAAATGATAACTGAGCACGACCTGACAGTGACCCGTAGTGGTGCACTCCTGATATGACCAACCTGACATGACCTGATAGTGGCCCGCCGTGGCGCACTCCTGACAAAGTATACCTGACATGATTATCTTGAACAGCTGTTGCGACGGCTACCTGACATGACATGACCTGTATAACTAATCCTGGACACCGTGGGTGATTTTGCTTGTACAAATAATCCAGTCCTGTCTTGCATCATGTCTAGGAGGGGACTCCTGAGTACCACGGTCAGGAGTACCTACTGAAATGGACTAAGGCTAATAACTAGATTAATACAGTAGTCATGAAGAGATCTCCCAGCTACAGGCAATCCCGTTACCTGGGCACGCTTGGGATCTGTAGCCTACCGTCGAGTAGGGCACATTTCCAACACACTGTCATGTGTTGCACCCTTCAAGCTACCTAAGGGTACATGCGTTTCCTGGACGGTGTACCCACCTGAATTCAACCCCTAATTTCGACCTGGGTAACCTGGATGGTCTGCAGGGCTTGTGGCTGTAGAGTAATCTCACTGCATCTTGTTAGTAATTAGGCTTGTGACAACCCTAGTTAGTTAAAGTATCAAGCCGTAATTCTTGCTTGGCCGTGAAATGATTGGGTGGAGTCTAACCAGTCTAGTCTTGCCCTGATCCTATTCCAGATTATTGAATGACCAGAATGCTTGTATTTATTTTACCGATAAATGGTGAGAATTCCAAGTTCTGTTCAGACGAAGGGTTACAACCCCAGTCCTTGTTTGGTTTACGGGTTGTAACCTGGTTATCTGAATAGTCCCATGGTTATCTCGTCGTATATCATCCTGATGTATTTCCTTAATTTCCAGTCCTTGCTTTTATTTATATCTTGTGCTGATTGCTGGTTTTAGTTCCTAAGTGAAGCTTCCTTTGTGGTACTTGCTCTTTCTGGGGTCTGACCCAGCTGGTTTTGTGTGGCCAGATTTCGGAGCAGCTCCAGAGGATCTACCGACCTTCCAGCCAGATGGTGGCCACTAGACGGAACCCTGGCAACGAGTGGGTTTATTTTTGATCTCCCACTTTATTGTAAAAATATTCTTTTGAGGCGTTTAGCCGACGAGCACCTGTTTAGCTCGATTGCACTTTACTTACTGTCTGCCTACGGGCTGTAACATGATTAACAGATCCTAGGGTTGATCATGTATGACTAAACTCTTGCTAGTCCTAACATTTTGTAACGACTAGCTTCATGATCAGCTGAATATGTAATATTTGGGACGCCTTATTATTGTATATTTAATGATCATACATCTTGTAACATTTACTTACTTGTTTGTGATTGAGACACTAGGCTTGTTCATGACCATAGGAGACTGTTGGCTTGTAGTAAACCCTCATGTATCTAGACAGCCGTGACCGTATAGCGAGATGGAATCCATTTCAATATACGTAGCTGGCTATGTCTGCCCCCGCTCTCCAGTATTCTGGTTCTGGGGCGTGACACTTCTACAGTGCTGTCCATCCACTACACTAGCAAGTCAACTGTTGCTTGATTCTTCCTCTACACCAGCCATCGATCTAGGATCCAATCTGGTTTGAGGACCAATTCTTCCCTGAGGGTTGGAGCTCCAGGCACGACTGTAGTGTTGTGGCCAATTTTCTTCTTGAGTTGGAAAACATAGAAGACTAGGTGTATCAGGGAATCTGAGATAGAAATGAAGAAAGTTCACTTGATGTTATTCTTTGTTACATCTTTTTATAAAGATTGCTACAAAACAGAATTTGTTAGGGGATTGCTACAAAACAGAAGTTGTTATTCAATCAAGGCTTGTGGAGAGGCAGTTGGGAAGGTTGATATGCTGCTCTATCCGGTTGAGATACAACCTTATCTTCTTCATTAGGAGTCACCTTAACAGACCCCCTCAAGCTGACAGGCGTGACGGCGACTGATATCTTTGCCCAAGAGACGATTAAATTGGTGAGAAGAGAGACCTTTGGTAAATAAATCAGCCAACTGATCCTCTGAGCAGAGATACTTTACTGTAAGCCGACGAAGAAGTACCAATTCCCGAACAAAATGGTAATCTACTTCAACATGTTTAGTGCGGGCATGGAAAACTCGGTGGAGGCAAGGGCAATTGCACTCAAGTTGTCACAGCGAATTACCGGGAGAGAGAGGACCGGAATGGAGATATCTCGAAGAAGAAATTGCATCCAACAAAGTTCTGCAGCAGTGTGGGCAAGAGATCGATATTCTGCCTCCGTAGAGCTACGGACAACTGTAGCTTGCTTCTTGGCACACCATGTTACTAAATTTGGGCCAAGATAGACACAATAACCAGTAGTTGAGCGACGATCATCAGGTGAGCCAGCCCAATCAGCATCGGAGAAGGCAGAGAGAAGTGGGGAACCTTTGGTGTAGCATAGACCATTGAATATAGTGCCTTTTAAATATCTCAGAATTCGCTTGACTGCGAGCAAGTGAGGAGTGTTTGCCATTAAATTTGTTTTGATTGAAATCTTAATACAAACAGAACAGTGATACAATATAGGACTTAGATGTAGTCCTAGGAGTACACTTTTGTTTAAGCTGGGTCCTTAGTGCCAATGGAGCGAGTGGTAATGCGTTGACTCCGTTGACCGGCTGACGACGGTTATCGGTTCTCTGAAGGTGTTGATTGCTCGGTGCTGGAGCTTGCTGAGAGGAGGAAGACGTTAAGTGTCTAGAACTGCCTCTCGGTGATTTTCTGTTGTGGATTCTTTTTGAGTCTTATGTGTTCTGAGTCTCTATGTGTGTGTGAAGGAGATGATCCTTCTATTTATAGTTTTGTAGGCTGGCTGCTCATACGCGCATGCAGGATACGCCGGTGTGGGGACGCCACGTAGAGGTTGCTGATGGAGGCGCACGGATGCTGCACCCTGATCGAGGGGGAGAACTCTTCATACTGCTGTTGTGAGCCGGCACGTAGCAGAGAGAAGATCTTTCCGTTGCTGAAATCTTGGATGAGTTGAGTCAAAAGACACGTGTCATCGACTCATGGTTCGAAGATCTCGGATTTGGTGGAGAGAAGTGATCTGGTGAGCTGCGCCTTGGATTGGGCGCAAGAGGAGGCTGCGGCTCATAACCTTTAGGAGTTACAAACCATTTGGGGCGCATGGCTTTTGAGGCGCATGCAGGCGACTTTCCTTCTGTCTTTCGGGATCAGAGAGCAGTCTGAGGCGCATGGCTTTTGAGGCGCATGCTGATTTGGACGCATGGCCGTAGAGGCGCATGCTGATGGTGGAGTGGCCACGTGGCAGTAGCCGTGGAAATAAAGTCATGATGATGCTGACGTTGCCGACGCTTCGTTTTCTGAATAAAGCTGTTAATTGTTCAAACTTTGGGAGGCGTGCTGCCAACTCTGTCAGTTCAGCATTTAATGTTGGTGACGTTCGATGGACAGCTGAATGGGCACGTCGGTTGGCGTTCCACTCGGTATGGAGATGTGTGAGGGCGCACCCTCTGTAACTGCAGGGCGCGTCTGTGTGATGCGCCTGATGCCGAAGGGCGCGTCCGTGTGATGCGCTGTCTGGCTGGCGCATCGGACATGTCTTTTAATGATGCGGCTGTCTCGCTCTTCGAGTGCCATAAATAGCCGTTTGGCTAAATTCGAGGCGTCCGGTTCATCCATTTAATGAAAATCTATTGCACGGAATTCGGAGGGCCATCCACTTGGCGCGTGGGTTTGATCTGCCCGGCCTATAAATAGTGGCATGGAGAGAAGATTTGCTTCTCATTCCCTCACGTTCTTCCAACATGAACTTGAATATGCGGGTGCATTCTGTTGACGAAGTGCTCCCGAGGGTGAAGATGAGACGCTGTGTTGTCTTCGATGCTCTTGAAGGTGACTGTTACATCCAAAAGACGGAGTCGAGGGCTTCCGAGGCAGGCGGAAGGTGCTTGTTGCATCCAAAGATAGGGATGCTCGGGCCTTATCCCCGGAAGAGCCGTAGATCGGAATGGCGGTGCTAGGCTCTCTCTTCCTTCAAAGTGGGGTTTCCCCACTTTGATCGTGTTGAAAGCTGCTCCTTTAGCCGCGGTTTTGATCACGGTCTTCCTTCGGCTTTGGAGGCTCTTTCGAAGCCTCCCCTGGCCACAGCATTTGCGGTGCTCTTCTCTTCCTTGGTTCCAGCCAGAGGGTTAAATGCTTTGCTTGGCGAAGCACTTATCAGGTGAGCCTGGCTGGAAGAGCGGCACATAACTGGGCTCTGCTCGGCCAGGTGAGCCTGGCTGGAAGAATTTGGCTGAAGGGATGCACATAACTGAGCTGCTGAAGAGATGATGGGATGCGCCTGGATGGAGGCGCATGATGTCTGCTGCGCCTGACTGATGGCGCATGGTGGCTACTGTGCTTATCTGGAGGCGCGTGGTAGCCGCTGGCTGTAGACTTAGGATCTTTCCTTTGTATAAATTCTCCTTTGTACAACCTTTTCTAGACATGTAATAGACTTTTATATAAATAAAAAGTCCTTCTTCTAATGTCTATACTTATTGACTTTTGTTGTGAAGTTCTTCGTCTGAGTTCTAGCGCATGTAGTGTCTGGCGCATGGGCTTTCTGGTTATGAAATTCCATGCTTCTACAAGACCCCCTTCAAAGTTTTCAAAACTTTTGAATAAGTTTTGGAATACTTTGAATAAGAAGCATGGAGGTCAGGGCGCATGATTTTTGGGCGCATGCCTGTTCGGCGCATGCTCTTCTCAGTTAATGATGATGGTGCCTCGGTAACCGAAAAGATTAATGATGATCTTTTGGTTTTATTTGCTGCTATCCCTGCACAGAACCCGAGGCGACGGCTGAGATCACACGTCATCTGTTCACGCGTGCGACCAAGCCCTATAAATAGGTAAGAGTTGGAGAGAGAAAGGGTTCTTCTTCTCTGTGCCTCTGCTTCTTTAGAGTTTCTTCTTCAAAACCCTAACTTCTCCTTCCTCGAGAGAATGGCTCCCAAGACTCCTCGCGGTGCTGCCGGCAAGGGAAAGGAGAAAGCGAAGGAGTCTGCGGAAGTTGCGGCGGCTGTCGTTCCCCGTCGGCCTGTCGAAGTTCGGCCGGAGGTGGTTGGTAAGTCTCATTGTCCGTACGCCAACGCACATAGGCCTTGAGTCTTTAATGATGTGCCGCGGTCTTTGCCCGCCGACGCGCATGGGTTTAAACCCTGGTGATGCGCCGAGGCTATACTGCTGACGCGCATGGGTTCAAACCCTGATGATGCGCCGAGGCCATACTGCTGACGCGCATGGGCTCAAACCCTGATGATGCGCCGAGGCTATACTGCTGACGCACATGGGTTCAAACCCTGATGATGCGCCACAGTTTTCTTCTTTAGACACATTGTGTGTTCTCTTCTGACTTTTTTTGATCTTTTACTAGTGTCGATGGCAATCCCGCTTTTGAGAAATGGGAGTAGAGCATAACGAGGAAGTGGTAAACCCTGCTCAAGATGCTCTTATGCTGGATCAGCCTCCTGAGAGAATGACCCTAATCCGTGAACAGCAGTATTGGTTCCTCAAACGGATGATGGAGCGTGGAGTCATTAAACCATCCACATCTGATAAAGTGACCTTCCTGAAGCCTGAGTTCCTGTTTGGAGACCGTCTCACTTCTACTGACTCGTCAGTACTGAAGGTCAAGGAGGACTGGTTCTTTACTGCGAATGGAGTGCATATGACTGTTAAGCAACTTGAACGTCAGTGGCCTTTGACGTCCTTCTGTCGCCTTGTTTCCCAGAGGAGGATGTCTTGGGAGCTTACCCCTTCTCAGGGAAGAGCGGTGACTGGTGTCATCCAAATTGATTCTACTTCCGACCAAATGGATGCTTTGACCGTTGTACGGTCTTGGTCTTCTTACACTTGGCGGACTTTACGTCCTGGGAGCCTCTACAGTGATGTACCCATTGATATGTTTGCTTATAGTGCTTTGACTTTTACACATCGTATGTTTTTGATGGAACGTTCCTACCCGACAGGAGAGTTTCGGGTGGAGGGTTGGTGCCATTACGTCTCCAAATGGGATAAACTGACGCTCTGGATCTTGTCGCAGTTTCGGACTGAGCTCCGAGAGATCGGGTTGACTGCCGCGATCCGTGCTACCCAGGCGGGTGTTGACCTTAATAGGCACATGTTCCTCGCACTCCTGGAGATGTTTGATATCCATACCGGGACCTTCTTTACTCCGGTAGGGGAATTAGGGCTCGCACTTCATGAGATGTATGAGGTGTCTAAACTCCCTTGGGGGTCGGAGCCCTATGAAGAGTACTTTCCAACCAATGAGGAACTTCAGGTCCTGGGGGACAGAGCTGATGAGATGACGGCCGTCTTCAAGGAAGTGGCGAGTCATCATTACTATGTGCAGAGAAGGGATAAAAGCGGGTCGCAGCCCCATGTGACCGCTTGGAGAGATTATGTCTTTAGACAAGACAAAGAGGATTCTTCGAAGTTTTCTACTCCGCCGGTGCTCTCTCGTAGCGAGGTGCTGTCCGAAATGAGCACGTTAGGGGAGAAGAATCCCCGAGGAAATGAAGACCAGCAGTCAGATGCACGCTCCTACAGCTGCTTCTGGCACCTTGCTTATCCAATGTCATCCAAGGCGGTTTTGGTCGCCTATCTGATGATATGGCTCCGGGATTGCATGTTCGCAGGTGGATCCGGTGCCGTCGAAAGGGTGACTCGAAACTTAATCCTGTCGGCCGTAAAATTGGTCTTCGGCCGGCGCTTGGCTCTCCTCCCCGCAATGGTATGTAACCTGCAGCGAGGTTTGCGAGAGTTTGCTGGAAATGTGATTCATGATAGAGGCAGAAAGAATAACTTCCCGCGCGCCGAATTGCCGTTTTACTATTTGATGGGATGGCTGATTCTGTATCATCCCAGTATGATGAGCCCAGGCTCGGAAGGAGATTATAAGGCTGTCGGAGGAGCTGCTCGTATACCGGTGTCCCGGTTTGTAGAAAGGTTTTATCCCGTCTTCAGGGTTGGGAGATCACCAAAGTTGGTCCCATCTATTTGGGTTTTGAGGCCAACGAGGATTTAAGGGACCTGGGCGAAGGTACCACTACTCTGCCTCAATGGGGATTCCGCTGGTTGCAAAGTATCCGGCCGTCCCATCTGGTGTACCGGAACAGGAATCAGTGCTACCTGGAACCATACTTGCCGAGCCGCTTTGCGCGGCAATTTGGTTATGCTCAGATGATGTTGGATAACCCCAGTAATACCCTGGGGTATGTTGGAAGTTTATTGGATGGTGCACGAGCTTGGCATTACTATAATGCCGGATGTACCGGAGCTCGTTTTACGTTGCCCGTCCCCGATCCGCGGCCGCCCATTCTTTACTCGGCCGCCAAATTTTACTGTGTTATGGCTGTCCCGCCCTCCGGATATGACAGGGAGACCAGCCTTATCGCAGGCACCCAGTTAGCAGCGACTGGGGATACGCCAGTGAAGGCCCGGCCGCATCGTCCGTCAGGGGTGGGTCAACGGAGTGCCCCCTCCGCATCACAAGCAGAACCCTCGGGCGATCGATCGAAACGATGTGCAGATACAGGGGCTGAATCTCTTGTGTCGAAGAAGCAGAAGAAGGCATCGTTACCGACGGTGTCATCGGATTCGGCGTCCGAAGAGGTAAGGACATCCTACTAAATCTGATTTTGGTTCCGCCACTTACGAGGCCCCATCTTCTTTTGTAGGAGCCGCTAAAAAGAAAACCTCGTACCCCAAAGTCGGGTGGAAGTAGGCGAGAAGAGATGGCGAGCTCGTCTGGAGTGCGTATCCCGCCGACAATGATGTCTCTCATGGAGAAAGATCCGGTGGATACTGTCATCGTGGAGGTTCCGGTATCCCCGGGTTATGTCAGGAGGGAACCTGAGGGTGCAGCAGCTTCCGAGGTGACGAAGGCCACAGCGGAGGCTTCACATATCGAAGGTTTAGCAAGTGCGCAGCTTCCTGGTGATGAAGAGGAATGGAGTTCATCATTTTCCGATGACATCTTTCCGGAGCTGCAGGAGTCTGTTGCGGGGGCAGCAGAAGCAGTGAGGATAGAGGAGAGGGTTGATTCCCCTCCTTGTCATGATGAAGGGAGGTCGGCTGAATCATTGCCAAATCCTTCCTTGGCTTCAACCATGGATATAGAGATGGCTACCGATCAGGTGGTAGCGACAGATTCTGTCCCTGTAGAGGGACTTGAGAAGAATGAGACCCTTCTGCCGGTCTTGTCTCCTGGGGCTGGCCAGGAGATAAATGTTGATCTCCCCGTTTTGCCGGGGGAGGTAGCTGATGCTGATAGAACGTCTGGGGTAGAAGAGGTGGCCGTTGACGTCGGTGATTTCTCTGGTCTTGAGAAGGGTAAGGGTGTGGAACCCTCTGTTGCTCCTTCCACTTGGGGTACTATCACGACGCATGTACCGGCTCCTTCTGTTCCTTCGGCTCCTCGGGCTAGCAGTCTGGGCCCTGTTGATGAAGAGCCTATTGCTGCCGAGGTTCAAACCTCTCAGATCGAGGTTGGCGGATCTTCCTCCGGTCCGCAAACTGTAGTAGCTCCTCCAACTCCTGCTATGACGCCGCAGGTGCTGGCGGATGCCGACGAGTATGTGAAGTTTCTCGTCGAGGGAGTGTACAAAATGCTGGAGAAAGGTGTATCTGCAGTGATGGATGCCAAGGGGAGCTTTGCGACAGCAAAAGCTTTGGCAATGCCTTGTATCGAGCTGATCCGCGTTCACCAAGGCCATGACCATATGGCCGAAATTCTGGAGGTTTCGGTGATTGAGCTGGACGAGCGGCTCGCGGAACTGCAGCGCATCCAACGAAATGACCTCTCTGTCTTGATAGATGCAGAGATAGGGAAGTTGATGGCTGAAATCGAGGCTTTCCATCGAGCCGATGTGAGCAGTTGGGAGCGTGAAGTGGCTGGGACTGAGGCTACGGCGGAGCAGTTGTCTCAATCTATGGAGAAGACGACGGAGAAGCGGGCTGTGGTGGACGCTAACATCGCAGAGGTTGATGCTCAGATGCGCCGTCTTGAAGACCAGCGGGCCCAACTTCAACTAGAAGCTGATCGTGTCCTGGCTGAACACGTGGCATTCAAGCAGGAGGAAGCGACTCTTACTCAGCGGACCCTTGCTTTGGCTCAGCAGCGACGACAGCTTGATGAGAAGTATGAGAGTAAAACTTCCGCTGAGGCTGTCGGATTAATGCGTCAAGAAGCCGAGCTGCGAGTCCAGGCGACTGTGGAAACTCGCACTGCCGACCTGAGACGTCGAGTCAGAGAGCTCTCATCCTACCCTGGAGAGGATCGGGGACTGTAGCTTCTCTTCCTTTTTATGTGTTTTTGCAACTCTTGCTGGGGAAATAGCGTATTTCTGTACTCCCTTCTTTGAAAAATAAAGAAATACACTATCTCCTTTTTTTTGATGTGTTCATTTTTTGATCTCATGAACTTGATGATTTATGTGGACCTATTATCTTTTGCGCACCTTGGTTTTTAGGTACAGATAATAAGTTTGAAGGAACCAACATGTTTGCTCAAAGGTAATGTGGACATGGCAATTATTAGGTTCAAATGATAGAATCTTCCTACTCAGAGGTATTTATGGACGTGGTAGGAATGATCCTGGGGGATACGCTGAACAACTCAGAGGTAATGTGGACGTGGAAGTTCTGCGATCAATGTACGACAACACAGGAGTTGTTTGTACGGGATGTTTACTCAGAGGTAATGTGGACGTGGTAAACATGAAGGATAGCGTAAGCTCACGAAATGTAAGGTTCCGCTTTGTAGGATGTAGAGAGACAACTCAGAGGTAATGTGGACGTGGTTATCTTTCTACGAAAGGATGCCACGGAACAGCTGGGTTCCGAAAGCGTTTGATTTTGTGAAAAGAGGTTGTTTGGGAAAATACATGTCTTGGAGGATGTCAAGAATAGTACTTCTTTAGGAACTTGCCGTTGATGGGCATCATGAACAAGTCCCCATTGGGTTTGGCGAGGCGGTAAGCACCGTTTGAGTATACCGTCTCAATGATGAAGGGTCCTTCCCATTTGGGCTCGAACTTCCCTGGTGTCTTGTGAGTTAACACCATTGGCCTTCTGACTGCTAAAACCAGGTCGCCAACTTGGAAAGTTCTTTGCTTGACCTTCTTGTTGAAAGCCTGTGATATACGGACTTGGTAAAGTTCGATGCGTTGTTGAGCTAGGAGACGCTTTTCGTCAAGTGCCTCCAGTTCCCGTAGACGACGACGTTGATTGTCTTCTTCTGTGAGATCGTTTGTGATTGCCACGCGGAACGAAGGTATCTGTATCTCGAGAGGCAGTACTGCTTCGCTCCCGTAGACCAGGGAGAATGGAGTGTTGCCTGTTGGGGTCCGTACCGTTGTGCGGTAGGCCCAAAGGCATTCGCCAAGCTTTTCGTCCCAGTCGCGTTTGTTGGATGACACGACCTTTTTGAGTAGCCTGACGATAGTTTTGTTGAACGCCTCGGCCAATCCGTTTGCTGCCGGATTGTAGGCGGTTGAGGCCACGTTTTGAATGCTATTCTTGTCACAGAACCTGCTGAAAATGTGGCTGATGAATTGGGGACCATTGTCATGAATGATTCGCCTGGTTACTCCGAAACGGTAAATGACATGGTGTTTGATAAAGCTGACCACCCTGGAGCTTTTACTTCCGCTAGTGGGACTGCTTTCGCCCATTTGGAGAAGTAATCGGTGATGGCCAGGATGAAACGATGTCCTCTTGATGAAGGAGGGGTGATTGGTCCTACAATGTCCATGCCCCAGGCTTCGAATGGCCAGGAGGCGACTGTAGGATGTAGAGGTTCAGACGGTGTATGTATGAAGTCTGCATGAAGTTGGCATGCATGGCACTTCTTAGCATATTCCACTGCATCGGCGACCATGGTTGGCCAGTAGTAGCCCATACGTCGCAGTCGATCTTGCAACTTAGGACCTGGTTGGTGAGCTCCGCAAGTTCCGTCATGAGCTTCTCGAAGAGCTTCGGCCGCTTCTTCGTTAGACAGGCATCGAAGGAGAAGCCCGTCGAAGGAGCGTCGGTACAGCGTTTTAGTGGCTGCATCGTAGTAGAATCGAAGAGAGCGTCTCCTGACTGAGACGGCTTCCTTCGGGTCTTCCGGAAGGATTCCGTAGACGGCGAAGTCGATGAACGGGAATCTCCAGTCTCAGACATTAACATCGGTGTTTGTTGGCACGGCGTGAGCCATTTGCAAACATAGGTTGTTTCTGGGACAAATCAAGTCTCGGCCAGTTACCGTGACATAGTGTTGAGTCCCAAGGGGCGCGGCCAATGAGGCTGCGAGGCCAGCCAGAGCGTCAGCCTCCAAGTTTTGTAGACGGGGTACATGTTCGATGAAGAACCCAGTGAAGGTTGAAATGATGTTCAATGCAACTTCATGGTAAGGGATCAAATCTTTATGGCGAACTTCGTATTGCCCCCGAATTTGGTTTACGACGAGTTTCGAGTCGCCGTAGGCTTCCAGATGATCCACCCCCAGCTGTTGTGCTAGCTGGAGTCCCATGACGAGTGCATTGTACTCAGCAACATTGTTGGAGCACGGCTTCGAAAGAGAGTATGCGCGCTGGATGACCAGCTGATCGGGGGAGACCAAGACTACCCCCACTCCTGCGATGATTTGGCCGTTGGGGCCCGTTCTTGAAGCGCCATCGAAGAACATCCGCCAAACGGGACTTCCTTCAGTGACGTTTGATTCTTGGACTTCATCCGGGATGTCTTCATAGAGTTTTGAAGATTCTGGGATGGGGTGTGCAGCTAAAAAGTCAGCCAGAGCCTGACCCTTGACCGCCTTCTGTGGGACAAACACCATGTTGTATGGCGTTAGTAGGATCGCCCATGTAGCCAGCCGGGAGTTTAATGACCCTGGCTTCGTCATGAGAACTCTGAGTGGATTGACTCGGGAGATGACGTGAATTGTCTGGCCCGAGACGTAATGACGAGTCTTCTGAATGGCAAACACCAAAGCCAAGCACTCCTTTTCAACGGGGTTGTACCGGTGTTCGGCCCCGATGAGTGTTCGACTGAGGTAGTAGATTGCTTGCTCGTAGCCTGCATCGCTGTTTTGAGCCAGTAAAGCGCCAAGGGAATGATCCATGGCACGGAAGTAGAGGAGGAATGGTTTGCCGGCGACAGGTGCCGCTAGGACTGACGGGCTTGTCAAGTAAGCCTTGATGTCGTCGAAAGCCTTTTGGCACTCCTCTGTCCAGACGTAAGAGACACCCTTCTTCATGAGCTGAGTGAAGGGTTGACATTTACCGGAGAGGTTTGCTATGAACCTCCGGATGTATGCCAGACGTCCCTGTAAGCCCCGAAGTTCTCGAAGGTTCTTCGGAGGATCCATGTTGAGGATGGCTTTAGTCTTCTCGGGGTCGACATGAATGCCTTTTGCCGTGATGACAAAGCCCAAGAATTTGCCGCTAGAAACCCCCAGGAAGGATTTAGCGGGGTTCATTTTGAGTTGATGTGCCCGCATGAGATCAAAGACCGTCCTCAGGTCCTGTAGGTGATCTCTTTTGAGGCGGCTCTTGACTGCGATGTCGTCAACATAGCAGTCAACTGTCTTGCGAAGATGTTGACGGAAGATGGTACTCATCGCTCGTTGGTATGTTGCACCGGCATTCTTCAAGCCGAAGGGCATTACTGTGTAGCAGAAAACACCTTTCGGAGTCCTGAATGACGTGTGTTTTGCGTCATCGGGGAACATCTTGATTTTATTGTAGCCTGAATACCCGTCCATGAAGGACATGCGTTCAAAGCTACATGTGTTGTCGATCATTATATCGGTGATTGGAAGCGGGAATTCATCCTTCGGGCAAGCAGAGTTGAGATCCCTGAAGTCGATACAGACTCGTATCTTCCCGTTCTTCTTGGTGACAGGGACGACGTTGGCTACCCAGTCCGGGTGTTGTTCCTCACGGATGAAGCCACTGGTCAAGAGCTTGTCCACCTCCTGATCGATAGCATTCATGATGTCCGGGCGAAAGCGTCGCTGTTGTTGTTTGATAGGTTTGGCATCTGGTAAGATGTTCAACCTATGCATCGCGATCTGTGGATCAAGACCCGGCATGTCTTCGTAGCTCCAGGCGAAGACGTCAATATACTCTTTAGCCAGTTGGACTAAAGATTCTCGGTCTTCTCCTTCCAAGCTTTTGCTGATGAAGATGGGTTAAGAAGAAGACCCATCCCCGAGGTCGATCTGCTCGACTTCGTCTTCGGTGGGAGGTTCTCGTAACTCAAAACGAGACTCTCATTGTTCTCCTAGGCGCTGAGCCCAGGGTTCCTCTTCGAAGGGTTCCGGCGGTTGGTCTTCGCCTTCATCTTTCTGAGGTTGTGCCGATGTCATGTTAGCTGACAGCACTTTCCTGAAGACTGATCCGATACTGGTATCGGAATCCCACGTCGATGCTTCAGACGAGTGGGAATGTTCTATGTCTTCTGCGTCTGAACTTTCTGCAGTTGATGGCGGCGTGACATAGCCTAACCCCCGTCGAGTCCGATTATAGTAATCCTGTGGCTTTCCATTGGACATCGAAAGCCGGACAGGGAGATGCCGACCCTTGCCGTAGTTTAAGCCTTTGTTGCTTTTCAGGTCGTAGCCCATCTTTTGGATGATGTGCTTAGCCGCATCTGTGTACCGATAGACTTGTACTCTGCCGGTATTAGGTTCGGGCTCAATTGACGGGAGGTCCCGACGACGCTCGATTTTGCCCGAGATGATGGTGCCTTGGTCTCGACTCCGTGGAGGGACTATGAAGACTCCTTGAGACGGGACTATTTGATTATGGTAGACGGTCGTTACTTGTGTTTGCAACGACCGTAGAGCGTTGTCTAATGTATACATGGCATTCCAGTGTGGAAGACAAGAATAATTGAAAGACACTCTATTATTGATAAAGTACGAGATTTTATCCCGTGGGATTACATTGTCGAAGGAGGGTGCGTCTACATCAGCGGAGATATATTCGCCAAGCTCCTCATCTGTAAGCACTGGGGCCGGATCAGGAGAGTCCTCCACCGCTCTGACTTTAGGGTCTGAGAGGGTTATGTGAGCCCTCTCCGGCATCTTGGATGACTGCGGCGGCTTGCCTTTAAGACGCACCTTGAGAGGTGCCTCGGCTGCGCCTCCGATGAGTGGCGCCTTCCCTTGTAATTTTACCACCAGGGGAGCCGCTGTTTGAGGTGGCTTTCCCTTGAGGCGTATCTTCAGGGGAGCTTCGCGAGCCGGCGCTTTTCCTGATAGCTTGATGCTCATTGGAGGCGCCTTCTGGAGTGGTTTCCCCTTCAGACGGATTTTCAGGGCGTCGGGAGTCGTCTCAGGCTCCATGTCCGGCTCTGTTGCCGTCTTTGCCTCATCATCAGCGTCATTGGCTTCCTCCTCGTCAATGGGCTTGTACAAGTCGGAATCGGTGAAGTAGGCCTCAATCCCTTTGAAGGGATCGATATCTGCAAACTCCGTCCGGATGACGCCGTTGGTGGATACATATTTCATGCATTGGTGGAGCATGGAGGGCACCACCATGTACACATGTAACCATGGTCGACCTCGGCATCCACCACATAACAAGTCACCTCAGTTTTGAGGCTGCCGGGGTGCCAGCCGGTACATTCCCCAGCTTTGATAGCAGCGCCTTTGGAATTAGGGAAGACCCCGGATCGATCTGAATCCTGCTCACCTTTACCGAACCGATGTACCCTGTGTAATACAACGGTCGGTTATGTCGGTGATGCTTGAGCAGCATGTCTTGTTGGATGAAGGTTATGTTTAACTTCATCCGCACAATGACAGTGTGCACAAGTAGTTGGGAGGTCTTCAGGCTGCTTGACTTGACTGAGAAAGGATTCGGCATCCTTCAGAGCTTCGCAGAGAGCTTCTCGGGAGTCCTTAGAGAGACGCAGGAGCTCGAACAAAGACAAGCGTGCAGGAGTACTGGCCAGTTGCGCCAGAATGTCAAAATTGTGGGGCTTGGCTAGCCCCGAAGCATTTTCTTTCCGCAGAGGTCTGTCGAAACGGGCCTCCACTTGCTTTTGTTTATTGGCTGCTGAGGGCTTGGATGGACCCTCCTCAGGGATGGTGCCAGGAGGCACCACTTCGGCGGCAGCTTCACCGGACTGGGAGTTCTGTTGTGCACGCGTCTGCACAGGAAGCGCCTCTTCCGTTGAAGAAGAGACCGTGCGGCAAGACTTGATCTTCCTGCCTTTTGCTTTGGAGGTAGGGCGTACCTCCGGTTGAGTTACCTCGGAGACGAGGTCGGGGTGAACCCAGAGGACCTCTCCTCGAGATGTGGTGAGTGGGATAAGTCCACTCACATTGTCACGGGTGGGTGGCAAGTTCACCACCTCCATTGTCGCCTTAGGGATGGGGACGACGCCATCTTGTGTGGTAGTCGGCGGCAAGGTGCCGAACTGAAGTGACACCACATTAGCTGACACCGTCTTCTCTTCATAGTCGACGGAGATTACATCCGCATTGATCATGCGCTGGATGTAATTTTTGAGGACGTAGCAGTCCTTAGTCGGGTGTCCGACAAACCGATGGTAGTGACAGTACCTCGGGTTGTCCACTTTCCCGACTTTATCGGGCCGCTTCGGGTCCGGAAGCTTGATCTTGTCACCCTGCTTCAGTATCTCAATGAGTTGTAGGGTGTCATCATCATTGAATGAATAAACTTCCTTGGGTCTCGGTGCTAGTGGAGGCTTTTGAGTAGGCGCAGATGCGCCCTTCGAGGCATTAACAGTCAATGCCTGTTTCTCCTTTGTTTCTCGTCCGGAGTTGTTGATTGCGGACTTTTTCCCCTTATCGTCAAAGGCGGGGAAGCTAACACCCAGAAGACGTGCATTGGCCGCCTTCTTCTCTGCAGCTTCAGCTTCGATGATTAGGGAGCTCCAGTCGGGAGGGGGAGTAGAGTTAAGCCAGAGCTTTACTGCAGGCAGCATGTTCATACTGCAAGCGGAGAGAAGCGCATGCTCTGGCATGCCTGGAGGTAGCCTGAAGCAGGCCTGACGGAAGCGTTCGATGAATGCCTGAACCGTTTCCTTGTCCTTCTGGCGTATCTCAATGAGAGACGCCATCGTCATGTCCTTCCCACCGTCGTAGAAGCGATCGAGGAAGAGGCGTGTCAGGTCGTCGAAGGACGATATGGAATTATCGGGGAGGCTGCAGTACCAGTCATACGCCACCCCTTTCAGGGCCCAACAAAGATGCTGGTGAGGAGCGCGTCCTCCTTCGGAAGATGCCCTGTCTGCGACTGGAAGTACGTCAGTTACCATCGTGGAGAGTCCTTCCCGTCATACGGCGTGAGTGTTTGTGGTTTATACTTTGGGGGATAAACCACCTTGTTCTACTCAAGGGGATAAGGCTGGGGAATGCCCATCTTCTGGCGCTCCTCCTGCCTGTTCTTGGACTCGAAGCGCTCCCGCAGATCTTTGATCATTTCGACCACGTCCTCCGTGGAGCTAGGAGTCGGGGAAGGAGGTACCACCTGGAGTGGAGCGTTTGAGGGCTCCGACGTCCGGGGTGCTTCTGTGTCTGAGGGTGTCCGTTGGAGGGGCACACTCGACTCTCCATTGGCTCCTGGGTCGGGACCATTTGAAGGTGTCCTGATCAAGGCCGACCGCATCTCAAACACTGCTTGAGTCAGTGCTTGTATTGAGGCAGAGAGGGTTTTGAGTCCTCCCTCTTGCGAGTCTATGCGCTGGACAATGTCCTGTGGCGGCGCATCAGTCTCAAGATCACCCCCGGTCATGTATACTGTCATGACACGACCGGAAGTGGATGGATTAGTTGAGGCTTCGCTCTCAGCCTCGCTCTCATGTGGGGGAGTCACTTCTCCTGGTATTTGGCCACCCCCAGCCACATTCTGGAGTTCGTCTTCGACAGGCGCATCTGCAAGGGCCTGACTGCCCTCAGCTCTGTCTTGAAGGGCCTCTTCGTTTCCAGCACTACCCCCGACGGTGTCCTGGAGGACATCGTCATTTTGAGGGGCTTCAGGGAGGCCATCTTCGCCTTGATGAAGATCCGCCGCAGCTATGCTTTGGACATCTTCGTCTTCGGAAGGAGGCTCGACAAGGGTCTGGCTACCCCCAGCTTCCTCCAAGAACTTTTTCCTCGACCGAGTGCCTTCGAACACTCCAGAGGTCGTGACAGCTGCCTTGGTTTTCCTCGGCTGGCTTTTGGATGAAGACGAGGAATTGGCAGTCGTCTTCCGGACAGATGAGGAGTTGGAGATCACGTTGCATGAAGCAACCTTTAGCTCCTCTTCTGCTGACACCTTCGTCCCAAGGCGATGTCGGAGGGGTGTCGATGATTGTAGCCGTTGGAAGACCGACTGCTTTGGCGGTACTGCCGTCTTACAACAGCAGTTGATGGTGACCACTGCACAAGTGTGCCCCGCGAGAGGCGCATCGTGCTTGTTGGTCAACTCTCCTGACCGGCGCTTGTGAGTGATCACGTTGCGCAAGTCGTTGGAGGAGAGTGCTACCCTCACACCCCTCTCAGGCGCATGGCAGGGCCAAGCGCCGGGGTGGTCGGGTGAGTGCTGCGCCCCCTGATCTAATACCAAGCAGGTATCACGATCAGTAGTGGGGGAACCACAGCATTTGAAGTGACTTGAACGGACCTCAAACGCACAACCAGAGGAGGCGCGGGAGTTCAAGACCACTGAGTTTGCCTCTCTCGGCTTGGTTGTGCACGCAGTGAATGCGCCCAAGCGAGATGAGGACTTTGAAGATCGACTCGTTGTCGGTGCAGAAGCACTTGAGTCAACCTTATACAGCTTGCCATCGGCAGCGCGCGTGATTGTAAGCGCGTGCCTCTGGTCGGCTGCTGGCATAGCACGTTTGTGGCGCATGGCCCGTGCCGCCTTGGATTTTTCGTACCAGCCCGCTGGGGCGCATAGTACTCAGCATCCAAATTCTTCTTGCCATTACAGCGAGTGAGTCTGTCAAAGACAGAGGCTCTTTGTGGCGCATCAGAAGTGATGCGCGGGGCATTGGCTGCACCCCTGCTCCGTCGACGTATCTTCCTCGCCTGAGAGGAAGATGGCTGGGGAACGTGGTCAGCCGCACGCTTTCCCGAGAGATGCGCTGCATCGGCGGGCGCACCTTGACTGCTGAGGACGTCAGCAGGAAGGGAAGGCTGGACGGGCGCATCCCCTTCAACGGTGGTGCCCAAGGCGTCGACTTTGCGCACCCAGACTACGCGGGTCTTCTTCGGCTTCGACAGCCGCTTCGAAGGACTCGCACTTCCTTCAGAAATGAACTCCTCGTACGCCTGTTGATTGAGGCACACTACCAGCATCTTGTGGGAGGAGCCCACCTTCACGTCGTCGGCCTGTGACACAAACTTCTCGGTAGAGGATAAAGAAGTCCCCAGCAGAGTCGCCAGCTTGTTTGCCATTAAAATTGTTTTGATTGAAATCTTAATACAAACAGAACAGTGATACAATATAGGACTTAGATGTAGTCCTAGGAGTACACTTTTGTTTAAGCTGGGTCCTTAGTGCCAATGGAGCGAGTGGTAATGCGTTGACTCCGTTGACCGGCTGACGACGGTTATCGGTTCTCTGAAGGTGTTGATTGCTCTGGGTGCTGGAGCTTGCTGAGAGGAGGAAGACGTTGAGTGTCTAGAACTGCCTCTCGGTGATTCTCTGTTGTGGATTCTTTTTGAGTCTTATGTGTTCTGAGTCTCTGTGTGTGTGTGAAGGAGATGATCCTTCTATTTATAGTTTTGCAGGCTGGCTGCTCATGCGCGCATGCAGGATGCGCCGGTGTGGGGACGCCACGTGGAGGTTGCTGATGGAGGCGCACGGATGCTGCGCCCTGATCGAGGGGGGAGAACTCTTTATACTGCTGTTGTGAGCCGGCACGTAGCAGAGAGAAGATCTTTCCGTTGCTGAAATCTTGGATGAGTTGAGTCAAAAGACACGTGTCATCGACTCATGGTTCGAAGATCTCGGATTTGGTGGAGAGAAGTGATCTGGTGAGCTGCGCCTTGGATTGGGCGCAGGAGGAGGCTGCGGCTCATAACCTTTAGGAGTTACAAACCATTTGGGGCGCATAGCTTTTGAGGCGCATGCAGGCGACTTTTCTTCTGTCTTTCGGGATCAGAGAGCAGTCTGAGGCGCATGGCTTTTGAGGCGCATGCTGATTTGGATGCATGGCCGTAGAGGCGCATGCTGATGGTGGAGTGGCCACGTGGCAGTAGCCGTGGAAATAAAGTCATGATGATGCTGACGTTGCCGACGCTTCGTTTTCTGAATAAAGCTGTCAACTGTTCAAACTTTGGGAGGCATGCTGCCAACTCTGTCAGTTCAGCATTAATGTTGGTGACGTTCGATGGACAGCTGAGTAGGCGCGTCGGTTGGCGTTCCACTCGGAATGGAGATGTGTGAGGGCGCACCCTCTGTAACTGCAGGACGCGTCTGTGTGATGCGCCTGATGCCGAAGGGCGCGTCCGTGTGATGCGCTGTCTGGCTGGCGCATCGGACATGTCTTTTAATGATGCGGCTGTCTCGCTCTTCGAGTGCCATAAATAGCCGTTTGGCTGAATTCGAGGCGTCCGGTTCATCCATTTAATGAAAATTTATTGCACGGAATTCGGAGGGCCATCCACTTGGCACGTGGGTTTGATCTGCCCGACCTATAAATAGTGGCATGGAGAGAAGATTTGCTTCTTATTCCCTCACGTTCTTCCAACATGAACTTGAACATGCGGGTGCATTCTGTTG
Organism: Iris pallida; assembly: GCA_029216955.1. Classification (NCBI taxonomy): domain Eukaryota; kingdom Viridiplantae; phylum Streptophyta; class Magnoliopsida; order Asparagales; family Iridaceae; genus Iris; species Iris pallida. The sequence goes on along the minus strand of JANAVB010023995.1, from coordinate 10,003,840 downwards.
ACGAAGTGCTCCCGAGGGTGAAGATGAGACGTTGTGTTGTCTTCGATGCTCTTGAAGGTGACTGTTACATCCAAAAGACGGAGTCGAGGGCTTCCGAGGCAGGCGGAAGGTGCCTGTTGCATCCAAAGATAGGGATGCTCGGGCCTTGTCCCCGGAAGAGCCGTAGATCGGAATGGCGGTGCTAGGCTCTCTCTTCCTTCAAAGTGGGGTTTCCCCACTTTGATCGTGTTGAAAGCTGCTCCTTTAGTCGCGGTTTCGATCACGGTCTTCCTTCGGCTTTGGAGGCTCTTTCGAAGCCTCTCCTGGCCACAGCATTTGCGGTGCTCTTCTCTTCCTTGGTTCCAGCCAGAGGGTTAAATGCTTTGCTTGGCGAAGCACTTATCAGGTGAGCCTGGCTGGAAGAGCGGCACATAACTGGGCTCTGCTCGGCCAGGTGAGCCTGGCTGGAAGAATTTGGCTGAAGGGATGCACATAACTGAGCTGCTGAAGAGATGATGGGATGCGCCTGGATGGAGGCGCATGATGTCTGCTGCGCCTGACTGATGGCGCATGGTGGCTGCTGCGCTTATCTGGAGGCGCGTGGTAGCCGCTGGCTGTAGACTTAGGATCTTTCCTTTGTAGAAATTCTCCTTGTACAACCTTTTCTAGACATGTAATAGACTTTTATATAAATGAAAAGTCCTTCTTCAAATGTCTATACTTATTGACTTTTGCTGTGAAGTTCTTCGTCTGAGTTCTAGCGCATGTAGTGTCTGGCGCATGGGCTTTCTGGTTGTGAAATTCCATACTTCTACAAGGAGTTCTAGGAGATTGTAGGTGTTGACAAACTTGATTTACAGCAAACGATAAATCAGGCCGTGTTCAAGTTAAATACTGTAAGGCACCAACAATGGATCGATATGAAGTGACATCTTCAATGAGAGAGCCAGAATGCTTGTCTAATTTTGATTGGCAATTGTAGGAGAAGAGGAAGGTTTGGCACCTGACATGTCCGATCTGTGAAGAAGATCGACAATATATTTTGTTTGAGAAATATGGAGGCCCTTTGCAGTTCTCTTCAGTTCAAGACCAAGAAAGTACGATGCAGGACCCAAGTCTTTGACAGGGAATTCAGAGGCCAAGTTGGAGATAAGTTGCTTGCAGTGGGAGAGAGAATTTCCTGTGATCAAGATGTCATCGACATAAACGAGGACGATTGAAAGATTGAGTTGTAGTAGATTGAGAGGCATGACCAGGTGAAGAGGATGAGGATGAGCTGCAGGTAAGTCAAGTTTATAGGCAACTGCTCCTATTTTGGAGATAATTGGATAAGGCCCATAATACTTGGGTGACAATTTTGAGGCCTCCTGTGAGCTACTGAAGTCTTCCTATAAGGTTGTAGCTTCAAATAAATCCAGTCACCTATGTCAAACTCCCTTTCAGTCCTGTGAGTGTCCACCATCTTCTTCATTCTGTCCTGAGCCAAAATGAGGTTGTCCTTCAGCAATTGGAGAGCATTGTCCCTTGATACAAGGTTGGCTGCTACCTCTTTATCTTGAACAGCATCTGGAAGATAAGTAAGTAGGTATGGGGGTTCTCTACCATAGATTGCTTCATATGGAGTGGTTCTAGTGGCTGAGTGCCAGTTGGTGTTAAACCAGTATTCTGCCCATGAGAGAAACTTGCTCCACTCCTTTGGTTTGTGACTGCAAAAGCACCTGAGATAGCCTTCGACACTTTTGTTAGTCACCTCTGTCTGTCCATCAGTTTGAGGATGGTAGGCAGTACTGTATAGCAGTTTAGTCCTTTGTAGTTTAAAATATTCCTTCCAAAAGATACTAAGGAAGATAGCATCCCTGTCTGTAAGTATTGTCTTGGGCATGCCATGGAGTTTGAAGACTCCATCTAGGAAGACCTGAGCAACTGTGGCAGCAGTATAAGGATGTCCCAGTGAGAAAAGGTGTATGTACTTGGTTAACCTGTCTACTACTACTAGGATAGTAGTCTTCTGATAACTGGAGGGTAGCCCTTCTACAAAGTCCATAGATATATCCTCCCATATCTGGTTGGGAATAGGTACGGGTTGCAAGAGTCCTACAGGTGAGACACTTTTTTATTTGTTTCTTTGACAGGTATCACAAGCTTGCACATAATTTTGTACTGCTTTCTTCAAACCTTTCCAATAGCACACCTTTTTAAATTCTGTGTAGTATCTTGGATGTTCCTGAATGCCTGCTTGCAAACTGTCATGATGCTTCTTGAGCATTAATTCAGCAAACTTGGAGTTGGGATCAACTAACAACCTGTTTTTATAATACAATAGACCATCTCTAATAGATATTTTCCCCTTTCCAACTTGCCTTGTTCCTATTGAGCTAATTTATGGGCTTAAAAACTGAATCCCTGCATCTCCTCTTTGAACTGTTGTAGCCAGCCAGCATTCATCACTGAAAGAGCTGACGGAGAAGCATGTTCTCTCCTTGATAAACTGTCAGCATCCATGTTTTCTCTGCCCCTCTTATACTCCACCTTGTAGTTGTACCCATGGAGTTCACAACCCATTTATATTGGGCATCTGAGTGCACCTTTTGCTCCAACAAAAACTTGAGTGACTTGTGATCAGTTCTAATGGTGAACACCCTACCCCACACGTATTGACTCCACTTTTTGATGGCCAACAATATGGCAAGCATCTCTTTTTCATATGTAGAAAGGGTCTTGGCTCTCCCTTTTAGGGATTGGCTAAGAAATGCAATTGGCTTCTCATCTTGCTTTAAAACTGCCCCAATGCCTTCCCCTGATACATCACACTCTAGTATGAATTCCTTCTGAAAGTTTGGCATAATAGAATTGGAGGCTGGGTTAACACCATTTTTAGTTCTTCAAAGGCCCCTTGAGCCTTGTCATTCCACTGATATGCATTTTTCTTGAGTAGCTCAGTCAAAGGTTTAGCTATAGTTCCATAGCCCTTAATAAACCTCCTATAATAACCAGTCAACCCTAAGAATCCCCTCAACTCCTTAAGGGTCCTTAGTATAGGCCATTCTAGTACAGCTTTAATCTTCTCCTCATCCACTATAACTCCCTGTCCAGTGATGATATGCCCCAAGTAGCCCACTTGCTGTTGAAGGAACTGACACTTGCTTCTTTTAACCTTCAGTTGGTGATCCTCCAATTTCTACAAGACTTTTTCTAAATGCTCATAATGCACCTCTTCTGTAGGACCGTATATCAAAATATCATCAAAAAAGACCAATACAAACTTTTTGAGATACTCTAAACACCTCATTCATCATGGCCTGGAAGGTAGATGGGACATTTGTCAAGCCAAAGGGCATGACTAAGAATTCATAATGGCCCTCATGGGTCTTGAAGGCAGTCTTGTGTATGTCTTCCTCCTGCATCCTAACTTGAGGGTAGCCTGATCTCAAGTCCAATTTTGAGAAGAATTGTACCCCTCCCAATTCATCAAATAACTCATCAATGAAGGGTATTGGGAATTTGTCTTTGTCTGTGAGTTGGTTAAGGGCCCTGTAATCCACACACATTCTCCAACTTTCATCAGATTTCTTGAATAAAATAACAGGTGAAGAGTAAGAACTGTTGCTATGTGTAGAAAATAATGGTTGGATGATTTTATTGATGGACTACTTCACTACTTATAGGGAGTCTAGCTCCTCTACATACTACATATTCCGATGTGGGACTAAAACTCCCTTATTGATTCTCAATACTCCCCCTCAAGATGGGCGATAGATATTGATCATCCCCATCTTGTTACATAGCTTCGACAGACTTAATGAACTAAGACCCTTAGTCAGACAGTCTGCAATTTGTTCTTCTGAGCGGACATGGTCAATCTTCAGTATCCCTTGTTCCAGCTTCTCCTTGATGAAGAATCGATCAATCTCGATGTGCTTCGTTCTGTCGTGCTGAACTGGATTGTTAGCTATACTTATTGCAGCTTGACTATCGCTCAGAAATACAATGGTGCTCCCTTATCCAGCTGCAACTCTGTCAGCAATGCTTTAACCCATAGCAACTCTGACACTCCCAGAGCCATTGCTCTGTATTCTGCTTCAGCTGTCGACCGTGCTACCACTGACTGTTTCTTGCTTCTCCATGAGACCAGATTTCCTCCTACAAAAACACAGTATCCCGTGGTAGACCTTCTGTCGTCTATGCAGCTCGCCCAGTCTGTATCACAGTATCCCTCAACTTCTATGCGTCCATTCTTCTTGAACCATAGCCCCTTTCCCGGCGTTCCTTTCAGATATCTCAAGATCTGAAATACTGCTTCCATATGACCCTTTCTTAGATCATGCATGTAGCGACTCACTACACTCACCGCAAATGAGATATCAGGGCGAGTGTGTCCCAGATAAATCAATCTCCCTATAAGTCTTTGATATCTTTCACGATCAACAGGCTCTCCTGCTTCTGCTCCAAACTTACTCTTCTAGTCAATTGGAGTAACGACTGCTTTGCATCCCAGCATCCCTGTCTCCTTCAGCAGATCTAGTGCATATTTTCTTTGTGATAGAACAATTCCCTGTTGGCCTTCACACACTTCGATACCTAGAAAGTACCTCATCGCTCCTAAATCCTTCACCTCAAACTCCTTCGCGAGTTTTGACTTCAGCTTAGTGATCTCGACTTCATCATCACCTGTGATCACTATATCATCCACATATACAGCAAGTATAGTGATGTGGCCTCTTGCATGCTGGAGGAAGACCGTATGATCTATATTTGTTTGACGGTATCCCATGCCTGTAACAGCCTTTCTGAATCTGTCAAATCAGGCTCGAAGAGATTGTTTGTGCCCGTATAGCGACTTCTTCAGTTTACACACCTTTTCTTGCGACGTCCCTCCGTCTGAATCCGTCGCGTAGCACCCTGGCGGGAGCTCCATGTATACTTCTTCTTGCAGGTCCACATGAAGAAAGGCACTCTTTACATCCAGCTGGTACAGCTTCCACCCATAGTTCGCTGCAATGGAGACCAGAGTTCTCACGGTGCTCATTTTTGCTACTGGGACAAACGTCTCATCATAGTCTATTCCATATGACTGTGTGAATCCTTTTGCAACCAACCTCGCCTTGTACCGCTCTACTTTTCCTTCTGGCATCTCTTTCATTGTGTACACCCATTTGCATCCCACAGCTTTCTTCCCTTTGGGTAATGGAACCAGCTCCCATGTCTTATTTTTCTCCAGTGCCCCAAGTTCTTCCATCATTGCAGCTTTCCACCTTGGATCTTTTTTTGCTTCCTGCCAATACTTGGGCAACGAAGTAAAGTCTAACGATGCAATGAAGGCTCGATAATTCGAAGAAATGTTAGAATAAGACAAGAAGTTGGTAATGTCATGTTCATAATCATCAAAATGAGCAGGAGCCTTACCCGCATTGATGCGAGAAGATCTCCTTAAGGGAGCAATAGGTGGTGGAGAGATCATACCATCCGAGTCGGAGAGATCCGCATCAGAATCCGAGTGATTCAGTGCGGGGATGTCATGCCCCAGAACTAGAATACTGGAGAGCGGGGGAATGACTCAGCCAGCTACGTATTACGGGTAGATGAATACCGTATAATACGATCAATGCTGTCTAAAAGACAAGGGGGTGCATACTACATGAAAGTCTCACTATGGTCACTTCTCATCTATTGTCTCAATCATTCAAACAAGAAACAAAAATAGAGAACATATAAGATAAAGCAGTAAGGCGTCCCAAACACTTAGTCAAAATGTTCTTGATATCTGACTTTACAAAATACAGCCAGATGATGTAGTAAGTATACACAATTGTTAGCAGCTGCAGTCTGACTTAGTTATAATTATGCAAAAATAGGTACAAGACAATCCGACTAACATATCGGTGCCAAACGGCAAAGTATAAAGCAGATAACAAAACGGGCGGGGAAGTAAGAAACCCACTCGAGTCCTCCTGCGATCATCCCTCTAGTGTTGACCATCCTGGAGGTAGAAGTAAGCTGGATCCTCGGGGACCGGCTCTAAATCTGGCCATGCAAAACCAGAGAGGTTAGACCTCTAATAGCAAGTACCACAAGGAAGCACGACATGAGAACTAAAACCAGTAAGTAAGAGAATATAATAATAGGTCTCTGCTTCCCACTAGGATTCACAAAACATCACGACACTTCGAACCAACCTCCCAACCAAACAAGGACAGAAGTTAGCCCGTCATGTCCTGACATTCTGATCATCACAGTTAGGCAACAGAGTAGGTACAGTACACAAACAAATCATCTTGAACGGCCAATCAACTACTACGGCTTGCTATTGTGAGTCTCAAGTTATCCTGGAATTATGCAACTAGGGATTCCTCAGTTCTTACTATGTGCAAGCAAGGCTAGTCTATCTACTCAATCAATTGCGCCAATCATGTAGTTAGACGAGTCCCAGCGGGACGCCCGCCGTTAATATAGCATGTACGATAATATAAGCAGATACTGTTCCCTGCCCGTGTGACAGATTTACAGTATCTGTGGGAACCAGCCGGCCCGTCGGGCACTTAATAGTCCCAAGGGGGCTGCCATGTAAGAACTCGGGAATCCATTCTCTCCATGCCATCATTATTTATTTAACTTAATAGTCTCTACGTTGAGTGTTGTTCCATGCCGTGGATCATGGTCATTCAAATGAGTACTTTCGTACGAGGTACGATATGCACAACTCTACAACGATACCAGTGCGGTTAGGTTGCAGGTCTTACATAGCGTAATGCAACAATCAAATCTAACCACGGTAATCATGCCTTGACCATAAAGTACACATGCTATTTTTGTAAGATAGATAAATAGCTAAATAAATAAATAATTTGAAGCCTGCATGTGCCTGTATGCCAATATTCGGGATTGGCTAATCGAGTACAATGGTTCATTACATGAACGTGTCTCATTCATTTCATTCAATAAGATGACTAGCCAGTCTCTTAGTTCCAACTAGGAACGCATGATCAATTACAAATCAAGGTCACAATCATTATCAATGGTGACAAGGCATGAAAGTCAACTAGTATTCAGTGGGGTCGAGTCCACAACTCTCAGGGTTTAATTCCAGTCAATCGGGGTATCTATAACTCAATTCACGACACATGGTACATCCCACGTAACAATCTATATTTTATCGAAAATATTAACATATCATGATTATAACAAGTTTATGCCAAAAGGCATAAGGATATAAAATGGACGTTAAAATATATAATAAAGGTTACAAGATATGGACAATAAATAACAAAATACTAGTACACAGGGCTATAGAAAGTCATGCGGCTTGGGCTCATGCGGCCAGGAAAGGAATCCATGCGGTTGGGGAAACTAAGAGCCTATGCGGCTCGGAACAAGCGCAGCTCATGCGGCTGGCGGGGACAGGTCTCATGCGGCCACAGAGAAGAGGGTCCATGCGGCTGGAATATAGAAGACTTCATGCGGCTGAAGATGCAAAGCCTTATGCGGCCAGACTGGTCATGAGCCTATGCGGCTGGCAAGTGCTTGAGTTCATGCGGTTCAGAGAGGTGAGCGCATATGCGGCTCGAATTAGAAAGGGGTCTTCATGCGGCTGAAGGGAATCAGGGTCTATGCGGCTCGGGATCAGTCAGTCATGCGGCTGAGAACAAGGGTGCATATGCGGTTCGGGGAGAAGGGCCCCATGCGGCTAGAAGTACAAGAGCCTCATGCGGCCGAACCAAATACTTGCCGCATGAACTGTTATGCGGTCAAGTCCAGTTGATAGTGCATGCGGTTTCGAAGCTGACTTGCCGCATGAATATTCATGCGGTCAAGTGCTATCATGCGGCTCGGAACTGTGCTTCTTCTCCAATTTCCGAGAAGAAGTATACCATAAGCCATGGCTTCCAAGCTGCATAACTCTATCATCCGGAGCCCAAATCCGAACTTCCATAGGTCAAAATTGGGTAGAATAAAATTCTCTACAACATGGAACCATCAAAACTTACAAACAAAGAAGTTTGATAGATCAAAACCACCAAAATCCAAAAATAACTAATTTCTAGATCTACGAAAATTAAGACTTCGAAATGAAAAAAAGCCAAGTTCTAAACTCTCTTATGATCTTACGAGGAAGATAAGTGAACTACAAAAACATGGGTTCTCATGGAGAGCAAGTTGTACTTGCCTACGGGTTGGTAGGTGGAGAGAGTAATGAAAAGGAAGAAGAAGAAGAGGAGTAATGGTGAGAATGAGTAATGAGGAGCGAGAATGGAGAGGGTGGCTTTAAATATGGAAGGGGTGGTAGGTGGGAGCTAATGGGCCGGCTCCAATGGGTCCAACAAGGCCAACCCGAGAACCCAACCTAGGCCGAACCACAATAGACTAACTAAAGCAGAGAATAAAATAACAGCAGAAATAAAATGCATAAATAAAATTGCAGGAAATTAATTAACATGAATATTTAAAGAGCAGATTAATTGATTAACATAAAATTTAAAGGAATTTAAATACATGATAATACATGATAAATATTAAATAAATATATGATAAATACTAAATAAGTACACATGAGTTGTACATGTATAAAAATACGCATTTTAGGAACGGGGAGTGATAGGGGACAACATCTTCAGGAGTTGGAGCAGGAGTAGACGAGGGACTTGGTACAGTAGGCACAGGGCACGGTATAGGTACAGTACTGGACTTCTGTTGTCTCCTTCTGTAGACTTGGAGCTCCTTTTCCCTTGTCTGCTGCTTTCCCTGTGTAACATATGTATCTTCTTCTTCATTCTCTGTATCTGAGTCACTGTGCTCTCCCCCTTTCGTTAAGTTTTCTACAACCGGACACGAAACCGATCCGACGACCACATTTGGGCTTATTATCCCCCTGACATCGAACACCATCTGTGTTAGGTGTGTCACCAAATGCTGAACCCTCATCCGAACCATAGTATGGTTCGAGTTCTCTGAATGTAACGTCCATACTGACAAACATCTTCCGCTCGACTGGACTCCAACAGGCATATCCCTTCTGAGTTGCCGTGTAACCGACAAAGACACATTTAACTGCCCTAGGATCCAGTTTGCCAACGCCTGGCCCATTATCTTGGACAAAGCACACACATCCAAAAACTTTCGGTGGAACAGTGTATATAGTTGCCCTAGTAAGCATCTCCAACGGTGTCTTCCAGTCCAATACTTGAGATGGCATTCTGTTGATGAGATAAGAGGCCGTCAATATAGCCTGCCCCAATAAGTGTTTCGGGACATTCATAGCCAGCAACATCGTCCGTGCGACTTCCAGCAGGTGTCTGTTCTTTCGTTCAGCCACACCATTTTGTGCCGGAGTATAAGCACATGAAGTTTGATGTAGTATTCCATGAGTGGAAAAATACTCAGCAACCCGCTTATTAGTATACTCCGTCCCATTGTCAGACCAGAAACACTTAATTTTAGCGCCATATTGTGTTTCCACCCGTCGATGAAAGTCCCGAAAGGCCTCAAGGACGTCACTTTTATTCTTCATAAGGTAGACCCATGTCACGCGGGTATAACAGTCAATAAAGGTGACAAACCATCGAAAGTCGTTAATTCCGGTTGTAGGACAAGGGCCCCATACGTCCGAATGTATCATGTCAAAAGCAGCTGAACTCCTATTCCCCGAGCTCACATACGAGCTTCTGGTATGTTTTCCCAACTCACAAGCATCACAAAATAACTTCTCTTTATTAGTCCTTTGATATAAGGACGGATACATTCGACTAATAACTTGAAAAGAAGAATGACCGACACGCTGGTGGTGGAGTAGTAAGTCGGCTTCAACACTGCGACAGGAAGCTTCTGGTGGTGCGTCTGCTACCAAGGATGCCAATACGTTGTCCAGTCTAGTCCTGTCTAAATACCACAGTCCCTTATGCCATGTGCCAGTCCCAAGTCGTCGTCCTGTCCCTTTCTCCTGAAAAGTCATCGTAGAAATGTAAAAGGAAACAGTACAGTTAAGACCAAGTATAATGGTACTAATTGATAGAAGATTGACAGAAAAAGACGGAGCATGTAAGACAATGGTTAGAGTGATGGAAGGGGTGCATGCGACAGTGCCTTTATCCATTGCAGGGCTGGATGTACCATCAGCGGTCTGAATACTCTCCGGCAATGGTAGGTGAGTATAGTCCTGAAACGCACCACGGGATCCCGTGACATGGCGAGATGCCCCAGAGTCCATAATCCATCCTGGCTGATGGACAGATGCAAGAGCATGCACAGAATTACCAGTGCTGGTTTGGGCAAAGCAAGTGATGTGATCTCCCGAGGTAGAAGATGCCCCAGGACTGTCGGCCGAACCCAGCTTTGTGCCTCGTAACTTCTCAAGGAACTCCTGCTCAAGCGGGGTTATTTCAGCCAGTTAATTCTCTCCCCCTTCCTCCACCAGATTTGCTTTGTGTCTGCCCCTTCTACCAACAAATCCTCCTCTACTACCACGTCGGCCTCCACGACCCCGTCCTCGATCATTAGACTGATTGCGCAAGGGTTTTGGATAAAATCGGATGTAATGTCCGGAGTCACCACAATTGTGGCAAACACCACCCACGGATGGAGGTTGATTGAAGGCAGCAAGGGCAGACTTTTCAACCGCGGCTTGCTCCCCCTGGTAGGAGCCCTTGTTGGGCATCAACTTCAGTCGCGCTTCTTCCTGTGTCATGACGGCTATAGCTTCTTCCAAGGTCGGAAGCGTGGGTTGGGATAGGAGGATATTCCGTCTCTGCTCAAATACAGGGTGTAGTCCCTTCAGGAATTTCATCATACGCTACCGCAAAATATAAGCCAGGAACGTCTGAAAGTACTTCGCGAATGCCGGTTCGACTTGTGCATCTTCCATCCCAAGAGGATCATAATGATCCAGATCAGACCAGTACTTCTTCAACAGGGTTGCGTATTCAGAGATGGTACGTTCGTCTTGGGCCACCCTATCGAGTTCATCTTGCAGTTGAAAGACTCGCATAGGGTTGCCGGAGCCGGAGTACATATCTTTTAGAGTTCGCCATATATCAGCAGTAGCCTCCATTGCCTCGACATTGCCCGACACCTGGTCGGTTAATGAGGCAGTCAACCACCCAGCCACTACGTTGTTGACAATCTCCCAAACAGCAAACTCTTTTGCGGAGTGATCGGCTGGCGCTTTGGCTTGGCCAGTGACATAGCCAACCAAGCCACGTCCCTTCAGCGTCCGCATCGTCTGCCGCGACCACTTCAAGTAGTTGGACTTTCCTTCCAACTTCGTCTCCAGCTTCTCCAATTTCCCTATTTTGTAAGGTGACGGATCCACATCAGTATGGATCACACGTGGGGTTGCCTCGGTTAATCTCTTTGATAAGATATCATCAACCAAGGCCTTCATCTCTTCGGCCGTCAGTTTGCCACTGATTGAATCTATGGCTGCTTCAACTGTGAACCCTATTCGTCGTCTTCTTCGGCGTCTTCGACGTCGGAGTCGGCAACTTCCCCAACTTTGTCGTCTTCTTCTTCGACGTCACAGACTTTACGAATGCGCTACAAACTTGGCCAGCACCGGCGCGCGCATATAAAGTGAACACATCAGGTCACCAGAGAAGACATGATCAGTCTCTGTAGAGATCCCGATGTGAAAAAGGAATAACAAATAAAGCATTTGTTAGTTCCAAACGGCGTAAGCGAGGATCAGAGTTGGTACAAATAAAGTATTTTGCAGCCGTCTGTCTTCGAAATACGCCCTTTTTTTCTTTTTTTCTTTTTTTTTGACGGCTAGGGTTTGTAGTAGATGGAAAGGCTAGGGTTAGAAATGGTGGTGGCTAGGGTTAGGGTTTGGGAAGGAGGGTGCCGCTGGTGGTGGTGGTGTCGCTGGTGGAGGTCGGTAAGGGAGGGTCGGGGGGGTCGGGGGGGTCGGGCTGCTGCTGGTGGTGGGCGGCGAGGGGGGGCGAGGGGGTGTCGGCGAAGGGGGGGTCGGCAAGGGAAGGGGGGGTCGGCAAGAATTTTTTTTGTTTTTTGTTTTTTTTTTGTGGAGAGAGAGAGAGAGAGAGTTATGGCTCTGATACCATGTAGAAAATAATGGTTGGATGATTTTATTGATGGACTACTTCACTACTTATAGGGAGTCTAGCTCCTCTACATACTACATATTCCGATGTGGGACTAAAAGTCCCTTATTGATTCTCAACACTATGCCTTATGATTCCAGTCTCTAACTGTAACACCCAGTTTTCCAGATTAGGGTAATTTTGAAATTTTGTAATTATAATTATTATTTATTGATTATTATTTTATATTATGATTTTTGGTAATTTTTAATCATTTTTAAACTATTTAAAATTATGACTTGTGATTTTGACATTTTACTATTGTTTGGTTTTAATTTCGAGGAAATTTGTCACCCCCAGTTTTCAGAAACAGGGGTATTTTTGTCATTTTGTATTTTTGAAATATTTTTGAAATTTATTTTATTATTTATGATATTGTTTTGGAATTATTTGAGTCGGGTTCGAATTTCAGCTCAATCCGACTTGAAACGGGGACCCGGGGGTAGTGTTGACTTTAGTGGACCCACACACTAGTTAGGCATGGCCCACATGATATTAATTTTAGTCCACATGATATTAATTTTAGTTAGAGGTTAGACTAATTATTATGGATAAGGTTAGTGTGATTAGAGACTTTAGAATGACTAATTTAGCCCCAACCAATTAGCCCTTTCCTAATACTAATAGAATAGGTTAGTGGGGGCATTTTGGACCTTACCATAATAGGACAAATAGCCCCATATGGCCAGCCACTTTGGGAGAGGATAGGCTCAAGTTCATTTCATTATTCTCATCCACACTCTCTCTCTTGTTCTTCCCCAAATTTCTAGAGAGCAATCCCTAGCAATTTCTCCACCAAATCCTTCCATTTCGCCACCAAATCTTCTTCTTTCCTTCTCCATTCTAGCCAAGGAAGAAGCTACCCAAGTTTGGGAGGATTCGGAGCTCGTTCGTGTCCTTTTGGAATCTCTACGTGTCGGTGTCACTCCGGGAAGGCTTTTCTTCGATTCGATCTACCGGGAGGTATAAATCCCTTCTTCTTTTCATTTCCTCATACATATAGGTCTATTTTGAACCCATAGGAATGACCCCCATGGTTGTATCTCCATTTTGTGTCCATTTCGTGGCCATTTGGAGGTCATAGGAGTGTCCTTTGTGTTGTGATTGTGTCCTAGTGGAAAAAAATCCCAAATTTGGACACACTATGTGTTGATGTTATGTATGAATGAATTATTACATGTTTAATCTCATATTTTTGTATTGGAGATGTGTTCTATAGTGTCTTATATATATATATTAGTGTAGAGAGTGAGTTCTTGATATATTATGTTATATACTTGTGTTTCTTTTGTCCCAAACTACCTAAATCCGTCATAATTTTTATCCACATTTTTATTAACCAAAGCAACTTAGAAATGTCATAACTTTTAGCTTAGAACTCCGATTTATCTTCCGTTTTTTTTAAAAGAACCGTATCGAAGTTAGCTTTCCAAATATATATATTTTAATAAGCCAAATTCCTTCTGTAACTTTCTGTAGAATTATTTGAGTGTCAGCTGTACGAAAGATGAACGTGTTTCGGTATTTTCGCGATTCCGGGAGCTTCCGGACACGAAAATGTGATCCGTTTAAAGTTTCGGAAAGCTAACACGAAGAGCTACAACATACTTTAATCCTAGAATTTAATAAATGCCCAATTGGTACAGTATTGGTTTTAAGTAGAAGAGTGACTATACGATATATGCATTTTGTGTAACCTATGAGCCTATGTAGTATGGATATTAAATGAATATAGAGTATATAATGCATGATATATTAGATGAATAAAATGATATATATATTCTCTTTACATTAATTTATATATATGGTTGAATGCAAGCACGTAGGAATGCTATTAATATAATGCATATAAGCAATGCATGAATGAAAGAATGATATACAATGTATGCATGAAAGTATATAATGAATGCTAGTTATGAATGCAAGATATATATGTAATGATAGATATGAATGCATAATGTATAAATATTGTAATACAATATATAATGATAACATGTATGGTAATGTAGAGTATATAATGCAAGCATGAATGAATGGAGGAAATACATGTATATAGGTAATATAGAATGTAATATATGAAAGGAATGAATGATAATATATAACATGATATGTAAGGTAATGCAAGGTATGAAATATATGATATGTGTATGTTTGTATGTCTCTATGTTAATGTATGAAATGATATGAATATACAATGTATGCATATGTATAAAACATGTAGGTAATGCATAGATGCATGAATGAAATGAACGTTTGCAATATGTTAATATAAATATAAGTATCTAATATGCATGAATGTAAGTATAATATAATACGAGTATACATGTATGTATCATGTAAATGTAATATACATGATATGTATGTATGCATGTATACAAGGTAAGTATGTATGTATGTATTTCTATAAACTGAGTTAACCTATAACCTTTTACATACATGCATTCATATACCCTTTGACATCATGTATCCCATGTCACATACACCTACCTATCACTAAATTTTAGAACATTAACACATATCCTTTCACACACATGCCAAACACACACATACTCTTTTACCTCTTTCTCTCTCTCTCTCTCTCTATATATATATATATATATATATATATATATATATATATATATATATATATATATATATATATATATATATATATATATATATAAATATAAATATATATATATATATATATATATATATGTATGTATGTGCCTATATATATAGCTTTCCTATATATATCTATGTATATGAATATGTGAATGTGAATAATATATATACATTATATGACTAAGTTTGTGTGCCTTGTTAGCTTATGGTTTAGTTTTGTGCTTGGTTTAGCAAATGACTTAGGCTATGAGTTAGTAGCTATCTCGGATACTTGATTTGCATATACTTAGTTTGTTTAGACCTAGAATAACTTGTTTGATCTAATTTAGACTTGTTAGACCTAGTTTGACTATAGTTGACCTAGGTTTGACTTTCAGGGTTGACCAAGTTGACAAAGAGTTGACTTTGGTCTAGATTGACCTAGAATCATGTAGAATGTATAGTAGAACTTCATATTATCATTTTGGACTTGTTGTGACTTGTGCTGTTCTGATTAGGAGCCAGACACCTCTCATCGGACAGTATATTTACTTTGGACATTCAGACATCAGGCGAGTACATTCTCTGATAGTTCTTTCATTTACTTGTCAATTACTGTACTTCAGTTCTAGTTAGTTTTATGTGATTATTATAACACGTATGGATATTTCTGGATTCATGTATGCAACACACATACCATATTATCTGGCCTCTATTTCTGGAATCACTACTGGCATCACCTTCTGGAATCAATACTGGAACCACCTACTGGAATCACTCTGGAATCTTTTGCTGGTATCATTATGTTTGGCTGGACTCATCTCGATTATCGTGTCATTTTCTGGATTCACTTGTACTTGTGGGCGGGGAAATATTGGAGTAGACATGTGAATATTCCCAAATACTGGAACCACTCCCTTGGAATTATACTGGAACGATAGCCATCCCACACTTGGCCGAGTGTGCGATGTGCCGTATTACCTACAGCCATTCATATGTCGATCCCGATATTTTAAAACACACTGTTAGAGTATAGGCTGGACTCACCCTGGAACCTTTGATCACCAACTGGACTCACCTTATACCGGACTCATCTTGTACTGGAACCACCTGGTATCAGATTCACGTTGTCTGGATTTACTTGGGTTTTGCACTTGTTTATATTTACATTCTGGACTTATTATGTTACTTTAGTTCAGCTAGATTTATTTTACAGTCTTCATTGCCATCATTCTTCTCTTGTTTTAGTTGTTACTTTCCTTGTATCTTATCTGTTCTCCATACCATCACCTGTATATAAACTGCCATATTCATCAATAAAACTGTCTATAACTGCTTTATAGTTCTCTGTCATTTACTTGGGATTTCTTGATGAGTTGTACTCGTTCTTGTCCTGACTGGACCTGTTGAAAATTTTACAGAGGATGATGAGGAACCCTGCACCCCCTTACTTGGAGCTTGCTTAGTTGACACTCGCGACCTGGACCCCTGGGGAGGTTCAGGCAGCTGCTCAGGATGATACCTTGTATAGTGTAGATAGCTTAGACTGTTCTTCTTTTTATGTTTAGTTGTTGCCTTTATTTTCTAGAGTTGTATATTTTAGTGATGTTGGGACCTTGTTATTTCATTCTGCTGTACCTCAGTTGAGGATTCTCTTATCTATTTTATCGTGCCATATTCTATCTCTAGATTGTGATTGAGTTGTACCTCTGTGTTGGCCTCCTTATGGAGAGTATTCATATTATGTTAGTTATAGTTCATGACCTAGAACAGCGTTCTACCGCCGACACTGCGGCGTAGGATGGGCGTTGTTACGCTCTCGTGCCCTTACTCTAGGGTGCGGGTCGTGACACGTTTTTAGTGGTGGCCCATGCAGGTCGAGTTTATGTAGTGGTATTCAAACTAGAGTATCACTAGAGCCTGCAGTAGAATTAGGATATTTTTGGAGGTACTCAATCACATTAGGAAAAACTCTTAATTCGATTCCTTTTGTCTAAAATTGTTGCTTATTGACTTCCCTTGAATATAAATTGTTCTCCTTTGAATTTTTGCTTCATTCTTAGAAATTGCTTCTTGTTTTGATCTGTCTTCATGATGGTTATGAAGACACGATCTCATCGCTTCGGTTCGGGGGATACTATCGAGAGGCTGGCCACCTCTCGTCCTGTTCATCAGGGCCTCGAGACCGCACCTTCTGTTGTGCCGACTCAAGTTGGCATTTCTGCTACATTGGAGGTGCACCTCCGTCTGTACAGAGACTTTTCCCTTCGTTTCTGGTTTCTCTCAGCAGCAGCGATTCATGCAGCATCAGCAGCAGAGATTTATGCAGTATCAGCATCAGGCTGGAGAAAACCAGCAGGGCGAGCTATCGTCAAGATAGTCGAGGATGCACAGACCGTTGGAGATCTTGCTGCAAGTTCCGTTCTTCTCAATTCCATTCCCGCAATTGTCTTTTATAATTATCTTGAAATCTGACTCCATCTGTTCCTTGTTGATTGATTAATTTTGTCATGTTACTCTTTTATTGTGTTTGTTTTTCTTCTGAGAAAATCATATGGGCTAGGTCGCCTAAATCATGGGATCTAGAATCCTCGATAGTCGTGTTAGTTGGCATAGTGAGGACATGTAGTCAGATTTTGGATGTATTCTCGGGTATGGAAATTTAAGGTTTTCGCCGTCGTATGCGGCAGTGCAAAAATTTTAAATACCATGAACCTAGAGGTACGTACCTTAGTCAAGGACAATGTGATTATCGTAGCCTTGCTCACTAGCATGATGAAGACTCTAGACAACATGATTTTGGACAGACGCATATGATTAACAGATTGTATCTTGAGAAGGTTTAAACATCATACCCTTTTGATTGTTATAAATGACTTAGGAGTAGGGATATTTAGTTTTGTAGAGCTTATTCATAGGTAGTTCCTTCATAGTATAATGGTATGATGACTTGTAGAGTGTCTGTACCCTAGAGGTGATAGTTAGCATTGGTGTTAGAATAGTAACACATTGCAGATAATTCTCCTGTTATCTATAATACCAACCAGTTACACATAGGATGTTAGTATGTCTTACAGCCTTGATGATTATTACTACTTTCCCTTACCTTTTCCAGTGAGGCACCCATGACCAGAGCCTGCCTTTGAGTATAGTTGTAGTTTCACCTAAGACCGAGAGGTCTATTTGCATAGATAGATTGCAGATGATATTGGCATATAGGATATAGGTTAGTTGGTATCTATAGGCCATTGTTGTATAGGGTTATAAAGATGTTGTTTAGCTTATACTTGGTTCAGTTTTCCATTTTACTTAAGTTCTCTTCGTGTTGAGTTCCTTTGTGTTGATCACCTTTATAGGCAGTGTGCAGACCCTTCACTAGATACCATGTCCCCTTGATTCAGACCATTCATCCTTAGCCTAGTTCTAAGCATTGTTCCAGACCTTTATAAGTTTAGTCTGCCTTAAACCTTGGTTGATCAGTCATGTATATATATAGATGATATACTTAGGATATATGTGATGGGTTGTTGTTCTTGAGCATATATATATATATATGGTATTTGGTATTTATGTGCTTAGCTTGTAGGTATTTAGTTATAGGTGACTTGATAGGATTGGAAAGTTAAGAGCTAGTCTATTATAGAGTTTCTCTTTTGCTAAATTCTAGTTGCCAACACCTAGATAGCTAGCATAGGTAAAACCCTAAGAAGTTGACCAGTTGATGACCAAGTACTTGGATGTTGAGAAATTGACTAGTGATTGACCCTTAACTATGTTTGACATAGAAGGGGGTGCGATCATCTTAATTTCGAGGACAAAATTTTTATAAGGTGGGTAGGATTATAACACCCAGTTTTCCAGATTAGGATAATTTTAATTTTGTAATTATAATTATTATTTATTGATTATTATTTTATATTATGATTTTTGGTGATTTTTAATCATTTTTAAACTATTTAAAATTATGACTTGTGATTTTGACATTTTACTATTGTTTGGTTTTAATTTCGAAGAAATTTGTCATCCCCAGTTTTCAGGAACAGGGGTATTTTTGTCATTTTGTATTTTTGAAATATTTTTGAAATTTATTTTATTATTTATGATATTGTTTTGGGATTATTTGAGTCGGGTTCGAATTTCAGCTCAATCCGACTTGAAACGGGGACCCGGGGGTAGTGTTGACTTTAGTGGACCCACACACTAGTTAGACATGACCCACATGATATTAATTTTAGTCCACATGATATTAATTTTAGTTAGAGGTTAGACTAATTATTATGGATAAGGTTAGTGTGATTAGAGACTTTAGAATGACTAATTTAGCCCCAACTAATTAGCCCTTTCCTAATACTAATAGAATAGGTTAGTGGGGGCATTTTGGACCTTACCATAATAGGACAAATAGCCCCATATGGCCAGCCACTTTGGGAGAGGATAGGCTCAAGTTCATTTCATTATTCTCATCCACACTCTCTCTCTCTTGTTCTTCCCCAAATTTCTAGAGAGCAATCCCTAGCAATTTCTCCACCAAATCCTTCTATTTCGCCACCAAATCTTCTTCTTTCCTTCTCCATTCTAGCCAAGGAAGAAGCTACCCAAGTTTGGGAGGATTCGGAGCTCGTTCGTGTCCTTTTGGAATCTCTACGTGTCGGTGTCACTCCGGGAAGGCTTTTCTTCGATTCGATCTACCGGGAGGTATAAATCCCTTCTTCTTTTCATTTCCTCATGCATATAGATCTATTTTGAACCCATAGGAATGACCCCCATGGTTGTATCTCCATTTCGTGTCCATTTCGTGGCCATTTGGAGGTCATAGGAGTGTCCTTTGTGTTGTGATTGTGTCCTAGTGGAAAAAAAATCCCAAATTTGGACACACTATGTGTTGATGTTATGTATGAATGAATTATTACATGTTTAATCTCATATTTTTGTATTGGAGATGTGTTCTATAGTGTCTTATATATATATATTAGTGTAGAGAGTGAGTTCTTGATATATTATGTTATATACTTGTGTTTCTTTTGTCCCAAACTACCTAAATCCGTCATAATTTTTATCCACATTTTTATTAACCAAAGCAACTTAGAAATGTCATAACTTTTAGCTTAGAACTCCGATTTATCTTCCGTTTTTTTTAAAAGAACCGTATCGAAGTTAGCTTTCCAAATATATATATTTTAATAAGCCAAATTCCTTCTGTAACTTTCTGTAGAATTATTTGAGTGTCAGCTGTACGAAAAATGAACGTGTTTCGGTATTTTTGCGATTCCGGGAGCTTTCGGACACGAAAATGCGATCCGTTTAAAGTTTCGGAAAGCTAACACGAAGAGCTACAACATACTTTAATCCTAGAATTTAATAAATGCCCAATTGGTACAGTATTGGTTTTAAGTAGAAGAGTCACTATACGATATATGTATTTTGTGTAACCTATGAGCCTATGTAGTATGGATATTAAATGAATATAGAGTATATAATGCATGATATATTAGATGAATAAAATGATATATATGATATATATTCTCTTTACATTAATTTATATATATGGTTGAATGCAAGCATGTAGGAATGCTATTAATATAATGCATATAAGCAATGCATGAATGAAAGAATGATATACAATGTATGCATGAAAGTATATAATGAATGCTAGTTATGAATGCAAGATATATATGTAATGATAGATATGAATGCATAATGTATAAATATTGTAATACAATATATAATGATAACATGTATGGTAATGTAGAGTATATAATGCAAGCATGAATGAATGGAGGAAATACATGTATATAGGTAATATAGAATGTAATATATGAAAGGAATGAATGATAATATATAACATGATATGTAAGGTAATGCAAGGTATGAAATATATGATGTGTGTATGTTTGTATGTCTCTATGTTAATGTATGAAATGATATGAATATACAATGTATGCATATGTATAAAACATGTAGGTAATGCATAGATGCATGAATGAAATGAATGTTTGCAATATGTTAATATAAATACAAGTATCTAATATGCATGAATGTAAGTATAATATAATACGAGTATACATGTATGTATCATGTAAATATAATATACATGATATGTATGTATGCATGTATACAAGGTAAGTATGTATGTATGTATTTCTATAAACTGAGTTAACCTATAACCTTTTACACACATGCATTCATACACCCTTTGACATCATGTATCCCATGTCACATACACCTACCTATCACTAAATTTTAGAATATTAACACATATCCTTTCACACACATGCCAAACACACACATACTTATTTACTCTTTTACCTCTCTTTCTATATATATATATATTTTATATATATATATATATATATATATATATATATATATATATATATATATATATGTGTGTGTGTGTATGTGCCTATATATATAGCTTTCCTATATATATCTATGTATATGAATATGTGAATGTGAATAATATATATACATTATATGACTAAGTTTGTGTGCCTTGTTAGCTTATGGTTTAGTTTTGTGCTTGGTTTAGCAAGTGACTTAGGCTATGAGTTAGTAGCTATCTCGGATACTTGATTTGCATATACTTAGTTTGTTTAGACCTAGAATAACTTGTTTGATCTAATTTAGACTTGTTAGACCTAGTTTGACCATAGTTGACCTAGGTTTGACTTTCAGGGTTGACCAAGTTGACAAAGAGTTGACTTTGGTCTAGATTGACCTAGAATCATGTAGAATGCATAGTAGAACTTCATATTATCATTTTGGACTTGTTGTGACTTGTGCTGTTCTGATTAGGAGCCAGACACCTCTCATCGGACAGTATATTTACTTTGGACATTCAGACATCAGGCGAGTACATTCTCTGATAGTTCTTTCATTTACTTGTCAATTACTGTACTTCAGTTCTAGTTAGTTTTATGTGATTATTATAATACGTATGGATATTTCTGGATTCATGTATGCGACACACATACCATATTATCTGGCCTCTATTTCTGGAATCACTACTGGCATCACCTTCTGGAATCACTACTGGAACCACCTACTGGAATCACTCTGGAATCTTTTGCTGGTATCATTATGTTTGGCTGGACTCATCTTGATTCTTGTGTCGTTTTCTGGATTCACGTGTACTTGTGGGCGGGGAAATATTGGAGTAGACATGTAAACATTCCCAAATACTGGAACCACTCCCTTAGAATTATACTGGAACGATAGCCATCCCACACTTGGCCGAGTGTGCGATGTGCCGTATTACCTACAGCCGTTCATATGTCGATCCCGATATTTTAAAACACACTGTTAGAGTATAGGCTGGACTCACCCTGGAACCTTTGATCACCAACTGGACTCACCTTATACCGGACTCATCTTGTACTGGAACCACCTGGTATCAGATTCACGTTGTCTGGATTTACTTGGGTTTTGCACTTGTTTACATTTACATTCTGGACTTATTATGTTACTTTAGTTCAGCTAGATTTATTTTACAGTCTTCATTGCCATCATTCTTCTCTTGTTTTAGTTCTTACTTTCCTTGTATCTTATTTGTTCTCCATACCATCACCTGTATATAAACTGTCATATTCATCAATAAAACTGTCTATAACTGCTTTATAGTTCTCTGTCATTTACTTGGGATTTCTTGATGAGTTGTACTCATTCCTGTCCTGACTGGACCTGTTGAAAATTTTACAGAGGATGATAAGGAACCCTGCACCCCCTTACTTGGAGCTTGCTTAGTTGACACTCGCGACCTGGACCCCTGGGGAGGTTCAAGCAGATGCTCAGGATGATACCTTGTATAGTGTAGATAGCTTAGACTGTTCTTCTTTTCATGTTTAGCTGTTGCCTTTATTTTCTAGAGTTATATATTTTAGTGATGTTGGGACCTTGTTATTTCATTCTGCTGTACCTCAGTTGAGGATTCTCTTATCTATTTTATCGTGCCATATTCTATCTCTAGATTGTGATTGAGTTGTACCTCTGTGTTGGTCTCCTTATGGAGAGTATTCATATTATGTTAGTTATAGTTCATGACCTAGAACAGCGTTCTACTGCCGACACTGCGGCGTAGGCTGGACGTTGTTACGCTCTCGTGCCCTTACTCTAGGGTGCGGGTCGTGACACTAACATCTCTTGTACCTATTTTTTAATTTTATTATTGTAAATGTAGGGTTGTCTATGAGGCCTACTACACACTGGTTGTGCTCCTGGTATCAGGGGTATCTTATGATCATATGGTCTTTTTGGAGGTAGCCCCTTTGGTTCTTTAAAGATGTGTTCATACCTGTTCAGCAGCTTAGATATCAGTTGGTTGTCTTCCACTCCTTCCTGCAGGGTGTAGTGCCCCGTCCCGTTCAGTCAATCGGAGGAATCGAAACGCCGACGGCGTTCGAACTTAGCCTTACAACGGCTGCTTGAAGACTCGTTCGGTCGAGGCGACTCCTCGCTCAGGTGGGGTAGTTTCGGTTAACTCGCCTCATCTTTGCCTTCACATAATAAATCGCATATTTTCAACTTGCACAAGTAGGCTTAATAATAAAAGAGACGAATCCACATAGCTAAAGGGAATAATCTCGACGGGTCGAATTGAGTTAGAATATGGAAAGGTCCAACGATCGGCTTAGAGTTGGTGCACGACGTGATTTGAAAATGACACTCGGTCCTTCGTTCCGTGGCTTGGGAGAAGGAAAGTTGGTCTTCGACACAAAACTATGAACTTGCCTAAGTCATAGGCGCCGTCCGCGTAAATGCTCGATAAAGCATGCCCGCTTCCACTGTGTAAGGCTTGGCATAACCTTTGCTCGTCCCTCGGGTTAAGTTGTAGGCTTGAGTAAGTTAGGCAAAGTTATACCGGTCGACCTAAGTCATTCCAAGCACTGTTCCGCTCTTTCAGCGGTTGTCAAGTTAAATAGTCCCACAATCCCAAGGCCCGTCATATGAGGTATGACTTGGACGTTAGCGTTGCGTAGAACACGAGTTGGTTTAAGGCACGAGCCACAGTTGGTTCAGTGGAAAGTTAGCCACGGTCTGTCGATACTTAAGGAACACGTTATGTTCAAGTTAACTGGAAAGGCTATGCAGTAGCCGTTCCCTGAGTTTAAAGAATGTTAAGTCTAAGCGATGGTTAGTCGTCGACAGAAAATATGTCGGGACTGCAGGTCAGTCACCGACGCAACCCTGGTTTGGGCTCTGCAAAAAAAGTGTTAAAAGTAGAAGAAGTAAAGCAAAGGAACTAAGTGATGACGATGAGGCCATGCAATTACGTTAAGTCTAGAAGTTAGCGTAGGTGCGCGGTCATGGACAACTTGTCGACAAGGGCGATTGTTTCTTCGAGCGGCACCCCGGGGCCACGGGACCGACTCGGCCTAGGAAGAAACCGGTAATAGCCGAGCTGGGTAATAGGCAATAGTAGTTCGGAGACTTGCATCGGAGATCGCTACTTGCGGTGCAAGGATCCCGTTTGCCAGGCTATGTCTACGATAGCTAGTTAATGCCAGTAACCATTCATATAGATGGGTCGGCACGGGCGGCGATCCGCGTGTGTGCCTTTGGATTGAGTTGAGTTGAATCTGTGTGCAGTTAGAACACAATGTCTGGGACTAAGATTTGGCTACAATGAAGGTGACGTGCTTCGACAGGAGATGTGGCATCGTGTGTTAAGTCGTTGGCATAGAGTTGTATTAGTTAGACTTGGGCTGTTGCGAGTTAAGTCGAGAATGGCCGTAGGGCAAGTTGGGTGAAGTTATGTTGAGTTGCTGGACACGACCTCAAATATGAGGCACGACTGCGCTGTCATAACACAAGTATGGGTAAGTCAGTAAGTGGCGAGGCACTGCCTCAAGGAGGTAGCACGGTCACACGAAAATGAAGTCTCATCGTGTAGTTGCGTCTCTGATTATGGCCGTAAGGCTAGCACGACTTGATAGGTTAACGTTGTTGAGTGGACGTTGCTGTCGTAAGCACGGGATGGTCCTCAGACACAAATATGCCAAGACGTCTGTCGTAAAACTGATCCTAAGATAAGACTAGAAAGACAATTGATAAGAAGTAACTATGTTGCACAAAGTAAATCAAACGTGTTGGTTTTGCATGGGTGGACGAGGAGCTCATTCTACCAGTATAGTTGAGTACTGACACCCACATAGTTTTCATGTACAGGCACAGGTAGAAGCTCGTGGCACGGAGCTCGCTTGAATGCGTCGAGACATGGAGTTCCTTGGCGATTCGAAGCGTGCGGCAGCATGAAGTCAAGACTTATATGAGACATAATGTATGGACGTCGCCGTCCGAAGCATCCGCTGGCTCAAGACTTGTATTGAGAGATGAGAGAGAGCTGAGTGACTTGTAATGCGAGAAGAGTGAGCTTGAGTGACTTGTAATCGTGGCCCTGCGTCCCATTGTAATCTTCGTTTCAATATCAATAAAGAGCCTCTTTTGAATGACTTGTATTTTGTTCTAAATTTTTGCTGGCTTATTCAATGTCTCTGTTTGGGACTTATGTGTGATGACCCCGTCGCAGCCGCTGTAATCGGCCGTTATGGAATCCGCCTTGTACGAGCGCAATCTAGGTTCGTGCGGCATCACGCCTTAGCGAGGACGATCGCTCCTACGGGAGCGGAGCGTGACATAATGGTATCAAAGCACGGCTTTACGTCCTTGGACTATCGATTGAATTCTTTAACTCCGTTGTTTCCGTAAACTCTGAATTGTTACTTCCGCATGTTGATATCGTTGGTGCGCTCTCTCTCAAATGTCCTACGGGATGTCCATACAATAAGTCAAAATAATTTGCAAACGTAGGAGAACAGTTTTTGACAAAAACAAAAAGATGGTTCGCGTAAGTACGGTTGGCTAAGTCGGGCTAGGCATATACACCAAAGTTGCGTCGACCTTAGAAAAGTCGAGTGCGATATTCGAATTGTGTCAGACGAGAATGAGTTGAACTCGATTGAGTAAAGTGGGATGACTATCGATAGGGGTGCTATCGAATGACGATAACGTCGATGCGATATAGATGAGTGTGCTTGGAATTAGAGGAATGGTTCAAACAGGATTCGAAGAAGTCAATTTTAAATTCAAATGATGGTTTTGAGGATTTGTCGAATGACTTCATCCCTGAGTGATGTATGCGATAGCTTCAGGAATGTCGATCGATTGAGGATGCGGGGTGTTGGTGAGTCTATCAGCAAACGTCGCGTTATGCAAAGCCTTAGATTGAGTGTCATTGAACAACTGATAGTCTTGAAGATTTGGATGAGTTGATTCGAACAACTTAGATTTGACGCGCACGGAACGTGCACGGGATTGAGATTGCGCAAGTATGAATTATGGAAATGATAGAGTAGGTAAATCAAATCGAAGAAAATGTTAAGGTATAGCGAATGGATGACTCGATCAAAGAAATTGACAGGTGGATCGTATAGAAAAAGTTAGCACGATGGGATGATATCGTGCATGAAAAAGTTGAAATTTTAAAGTTACGCAAATAACTCTAAGGATTGGATTGAATGTTGGTCGATGATTTGAGTTAGCAAGGAAGAATGTGATTTGAAGAAAAATGTTGCTCGATAACTTAAGATAGACGGATGAACATTACGTGAATTTGGGTTTGAGAAAATTGATGTTGTGAATGATTCGAGGGATAATGATTGAACTTGAATTTGAATGTCGAGGAGATTATCCAGTCGGATGATAGCATCATTCGTACGACTCAAAATTGGTTGCAAAGAAAGATCATCAGGTTACGCATATCATCGATGGTATTGAGGCGTATCAAAGATCGATATGCGAAAACTCGGAGGTACTCTAACTTGGCGAATGACGATCGTGCAAGTGTTATTGTTCTGTTGGATGTTATACTATAGGATTTTGATTGAGATGAATGTTGGATGAAAACGATTGTGTTTTGATGGTTACGCGGATAACCACATCGTTGACATTCTTGTCTTGCGCGAGCGCAACTCCAGCCTCGCACATACGTCGCGTCGGATTTGGGGCGATCGTTCTGCGTGAGCGCTGACATGGTGATTCATGTCGCGGGAATGATTGAACTCGAAAAATCAGGACGCGGCAACTTTGATTGTCTCGACTTGTTGGTTTGATACGAAGAAAAATTCGAGGATGTTTGGACTTGCGATTGATAATTGAGTAAACTTGAGGATTGAATAGATCCAATCCACGTATCGAGAATGAATTAGTCTAGATAATAAAAAACAAGAGTTATGTCCCGATGAGGATGATAATCCCGCGGGAGCATGCATGGTAATTCATGCCCACCGTGGATAATCTGACTCGCATGAGATCGGGACGCAACATATTGTTAAGTTAGACGACCTCATGATCGAATACATGAATTGTGATGAATGACTTAGGGAATATGAAATGTGAATTATGGTTTAGTGATGAATTGTGTCGTAGCGTGCATGACTTGGAAGGATTGATAGGCGTATTATGTCGAACGTGTTCGAAGAGATAGACTATGCAAAATGGCTTGATGAACGAGGGGTATTGATATGTCGTGGAATTGGTTGAACGTAAGTTGTCATAGGATGGCTTTGCTGAATGACTCGGACCCCGTGCGACGAATGTTGGGATGTGTGTAGGAAATCGATGCTCGATGTTTAGAAATCGGAGTGATGCGAGCTTGGATAGAAAATCCCGTACTATCAATTTGGTTTGACCTTAGGATGGGTCAGTATTGATATTGTTGTTTGGGAACTATGATTCCAATACAGACGGAAAGACATAGCCTAGCGGTTAGGCAGACGTCCCGGTGCGGAGCGATAGAAATTGTGGAGGCACCACTTATGAAGCTCGGTTGACATGTACGTATATCAGGGACGTCCGAATATGTGCACGATCCGACTCGAGTGGTGATGACGAATTCTCTATCACGAGACTTGGCTAAAATATATGTATTTTGGGGACGCCTGGAATATGTGCACGATCCAACTAAGTGATAAGTTGAATCAAGTGAGACATGAGAAACGAAAAAGTGTAGAAGATTTTGAAATCGTGTTTCAAGAAAAAGATTGGTGGTAGTGCGACCATTAGATTGAGACGAACTTGAATGTTGGTTGATCGGATGGTTTGCCTAGAACTAAGTTGTCCGTGTGTGCGACGAGAGTAAGTTTACCTAAGTTGAGATATAGTTGTTCGAGGTGAAAGATAACCATAGCAAGAGTGTGGCTCGAGTTGAAGAAACGCATAGGAATAGTGTGCGCAAATGTCTTTGAATGTTGAATCAAGTATAAGTCGATAAGTGTACTCTTTAAGTTTTGAGGACGAAACTTTTTCTGAGTGGTGTATGATGTAGTGCCCCGTCCCGCTCAGTCAATCGGAGGAATCGAAACGCCGACAACGTTCGAACTTAGCCTTGCAACGGCTGCTTGAATACTCGCTCGGTCGAGACGACTCCTCGCTCAGGTGGGATAGTTTTGGTGAACTCGCCTCATCTTTGCTTTCACATAATAAATCGCATGTTTTCAACTTGCACAAGTAGGCTTAATAATAAAAAAAACGAATCCACATAGCTAAAGGGAATAATCCCGACGGGTCAAATTGAGTTAGAATATGGAAAGGTCCAACGGTCGGCTTAGAGTTGGTGCACGGCGTGCTTTGAAAATGACACTCGGTCCTTCGTCTCGTGGCTTGGCAGAAGAAAAGTTGGTCTTCGACACAAAACTATGAACTTGCCTAAATTATAGGCGTCGCCCGCGTAAATGCTCGATAAAGCATGCACGCTTCCACTGCGCAAGGCTTGACATAGCCTTTGCTCGTCCCTCGAGTTAAGTTATAGGCTTGAGTAAGTTAGGCAAAGTTATGTCGGTCGACCTAAGTCATTCCAAGCACTGTTGCGCTCTTTCTGCGGTTGTCAAGTTAAATAGTCCCACGATCCCAAGGCCCGTCATATGAGGTATGACTTGGATGATAGCATTGCATAGAACACGAGTTGGTTTAAGGTACGAGCCACAGTTGGTTCAGTGGAAAGTTAGCCACGGTCTGTCGATACTTAAGGAACACGTTATGTTTAAGTTAACTGGGAAGGCTATGCAGTAACCGTTTCCTGAGTTTAAAGAATATTAAGTCTAAGTGATGGTTATTCGCCGAGAGAAAATATGTCGGGACTGTAGGTCAGTCACCGAGGCAACCCTGGTTTGGGCTCTGCAAAATAAGTGTGAAAAGTGAAAGAAGTAAAGCAAAAGAACTAAGTGATGATGATGAGGCCATGCAATTACGTTAAGTCTAGAAGTTAGCGTAGGTGCGCGATCATGGACAACTTGTCGACAAGGGCGATTGTTTCTTCGAGAGGCACCCCGGGGCCACGGGAACGACTCGGCCTAGGAAGAAACCAGTAATAGCCGAGCTGGGTAGTAGACAATGGTAGTTCGGGGACTTGCATCGAAGATCGCTACTTGCGGTGCAAGGATCCCGTTTGTCAGGTTATGTCCACGATGGTTAGTTAATGCCAGTGACCATTCATATAGATGGGTCAGCATGGGCGGCGATCCGCGTGTATGCCTTTGGATTGAGTTGAGTTGAATCTGTGTGCAGTTAGAACACAATGTCTGAGACTAAGATTTGGCCACAACAAGGCGACGTGCGTCGACACGAGATGTGGCATCGTGTGTTAAGTCGTTGGCATAGAGTTGCATTAGTTAGACTTGGGCTGTTGCGAGCTAAGTCGAGAAGGGCCGTAGGGCAAGTTGGGTGAAGTTACGTTGAGTTGCTGGGCACGACCTCAAATATGAGGCACGACTGCGCTGTCATAACACAAGTATGGGTAAGTCAGTAAGTGGCGAGGCACTGCCATAAGGAGGTAGCACGGTCACACGGAAATGAAGTCTCATCGTGTAGTTGCGTCTCTGATTATGGCCGTAAGTCAAGCACGACTTGATAGGTTAACGTTGTTGAGTGAATGTTGCTGTCATAAGCATGGGATGGTCCTCAGACACAAATATGCCAAGGCGTCTGTCGTAAAACTGATCCTAAGACAAGAGTAGAAAGACAATTGATAAGAAGGGACTATGTTGCACAAAGTAAATCAAACGTGTTGGTTTTGCATGGGTGGACGAGAAGCTCATTCCACCAGTACAGTTGAGTACTGATACCCACATAGTTTTCATGTGCAGGCACATGTAGAAGCTCGTGGCGCGGAGCTCGCTTGGATGCGTCGAGGCATAAAGTTCCTTGGCGATTCGAAGCGTGCGGCTGCATGAAGTCAAGACTTATATGGGACATAATGTATGGACGTCGCCTTCCGAAGCATCCGCTGGCTCAAGACTTGTATTGAGAGATGAGAGAGAGCCCAGTGACTTGTAATGCGAGAATAGTGAGCTTGAGTGACTTGTAATCTTGGCCCTGCGTCCCAATGTAATCTTCGTTTCAATATCAATAAAGAGCCTCTTTTGAATGACTTGTATTTTGTTCTAAATTTCTGCTGGCTTATTCAATGTCTCTGCTTGGGACTTATGTGTGACGACCCCGTCGCAGCCGCTGTAATCGGCCGTTATGGAACCCGCCTTGCACGAGTGCAATCTAGGCTCGTGCGGCATCACGCCTTAGCGAGGACGATCGCTCCTACGGGAGCGGGGCGTGACACAGGTGTCTAGACTGAAGACAACTAGATAACAAAGATTTGTGGCTTTTGCTTCCAGCCCTTGCTGTTGACTTCATAAAGAGAGTCCTTAGATGTTTGAATCCCTCTGAACTGACAAGGAACACCTTGATCTTCATATTTCATGGTTAAGTCCTTAAAGTTCCACATGATATCTCCCAATGTACTCAACCAATTAGCTCCTAAGACCACCTGACACCCTGTGATAGGCAACAGCAACAAGTCTGCAGTGATTTTCCTGCCTTGGCAGTCTATCTTCACCCCCTTGCATAGTCCTTGACTCTGCAACTTGTCCCCATTAGCAACCATAACTTCAAACCCTTTCCTGTCAGCCACTGGTAGCCCAATCCTCTCACTGAACTGACTGTCCACAAAACTGTAAGTAGACCCTGAATCTACCAATATGGGAACAAGTTTGTTGTGAATGCTACCCTTCATCCTCATGGTGGAGTGGTATAACCGTATAGGGACCTTGACAGAGCTTGTAAGGAGATGACAAAGGATTCAGGAAGAGGAGTTTCTGTCACTTCTTCATGGAAGACCCCCTCAACTGGAGTATTTAATTCCTCAGTATCAGAGGTGAGCATGAATGGCTTTTTTCTTTACATCTATGCCCCTTACTCCATTTTTCATCACAAAGAAAACATAACCCCAATTCTTTTCTTCTAACAATTTCACTAGGAGAAATGGTGGGAGTTGGTCTTCTCATAACTGTTGGAGGATGTGTCTCAGGGGAACAGATAGAGGAGTTAGCAGATGACAACTTGTTGTGGAAGGGTTGTGGCTTGTATCCTTTTTTGATTGATAAGTGTTTAGATTCATAAAGTCTGGCCAAATGCATTGTTGTAGGCAGGAATGGGGGATTGGCAATTTGTATTTCATACTTAATTTCATCATTCAACCATGCTATGTTGGCTGATCAAGCATGGTTCATTGATTCCTTGAATTTTTTAGAAATTCTCTGGAATTGGGAATCATAATCATGTACTGCACCCTCTTGCTTCAATAACTTTAGCTCCATGGCATGGTTGGTGAACTGGGAAGGCCCAAATTCAAGCTTAATTGCTTGGCAAAAATCTTCCCAACTCAGGAACCCTCCTCTGATTTGGAGAAGCCAATCAAACCAGTGCGCAGCTCTGCCCTTCATCTGCCCTGAATAAACTCTGACCCTATCAAACTCTGGCACATGGTAATAGTTGAGGTAATGATTCACTCTCAGATGCCATTCTTCTACATCAGCTCTCCCCTCATAGTCAGGGATCTTCAGCCTTAGTGTGGGCGTTCCCACATCATGATTCGATTGGACTGGTGTTAAGCCTCTAGTGTTGGCCCCTGGAGTTGGATAATTGGTGGGTGTTGGACCAATATTTGTGGAGTTGTGGGTAGCTCTGTTGGTCCAGTTAGAACCAATGGAGAGGGGAACAGCAGCTCCAGTTCCCTGTGTCTGTATACCCTAAGAAATTTGGTTGAATTGGTATAGTGGGGTGTCATTGGGGATAATGATAACTCAAGGGGATTCATGGCAACTGGAAATGGAACATTTGGTGGGATCTGGAAATTTTGGTTGGTATTACTTTCCAAATTTGTCATTCCTTGTGCTAAAGGTGATGGTGTTAGGGGTTGGAAGGAGGACTGAGAAATTGGGGTCTCAGTTTCTCGCCTAGATCTACCAAATTCTTCCATCATTTTAACAAACATGACACTCAGTTGCAGGAATTTACCTTCCAAATTATGAATCCTAAAGTCCCCCGAGAGCGCCGGCCGCTCCTCCATGAATTTCGGTCGAGATCCACTGCTAGAACGCTGCTCTTTTTCTTCTTCCACCAACGGATCTAACGGCTCTGATACCATTTGTTGGGGATATTTCCCCATGAGACCTAGTAGAGGAGATCCTCGAGCTGGGTTGGACATGGTGAGAGCTCACTTGTTCACTAAATTACAGAGAATAATGAGATCTGAAGAGAAATTGAGAGGAATAGGAAATTTTACTGATACTTGGAGAAGAAGAAGGAAAAGAGGAGAGCTACAATAATGAAAGGAAAACTAAATTCAAAATGCCTCCCGATTCTTCATTCATGCCACTATATATAGGTGTGGTTACAATTGTCAGTATCAGAGAGGAAGGTCTCTGATACGGTTATCAATCAGGTGACTAGGCAACAGTCTAGTGACTGCAATGCTGACTCATATTCTCTGCTATGGGTGCCACGTCAGCTCCAGCTGGCTGCCAGGTAACTTCCCTTTATTATACTGCTAATTCCTTTAACAATGTAACTGTCTTGATCAACTGGTATTGTTGCAGTTACTAGGAACCAAGAAATTGGGTTCCTAACAGATTAGTCTACACGATGTTGTTCGGATGGAGGGAGACAACGTCGAAACACCTGGCGGCAGAGTTGGCGGGGATGAATGTTGACGATGATTCGCTAAAAGGGATTGGAGAAGTTCTCGTTAGGGTTTGGCAGGGTAAGGAGAAAGAGGGGTTCTTGAAGGTGATCAAGACTGTCGAGGGCATTGCCCGTCCCTGTCCGTTAGGTACACTCCACTGTAATTTGTATCAGTGAGTATGCCTTCTTTTCAATTTCTTTTATATTAAAAAATAATTCCTTTTTTTCCAATTTAGTTTGTAAAGCATTCATCATTTATGTACATGATTAGGGCTTATGGAGTCGCCGACATTAAGAATATATTCTAAGTGAGTATAATTGCTTAGTTTTGAAAAACAATTGAACTGTTATAAGTATATTTGAAACGGGGGAATGGTAGCAGAATGAATTTGGCATGCCAATGCTAGTGCTCCAACACAAGTAGAACTATTTGTCAAACCATTCAATTCAAAAGTTATTTAATTCAAAACAACTTATACTTTGCTGGAGTTGAAGAAGAAAAACACCTAAGTCATTGTTTTAGAAGTTTGAAAAACCCTTCCAAGAGCTTTAGCAAATAGGACAATGAGTTTATACGACCTTATTTACTAATATTTAGACTTCACCGAATATGACAATTCGGGTAAGTTGTAATCAAGGTCTTGGTTTATTCTTGACTAAAATCTTAAAATTTAGATGATCGAGATAACATATTTCAATATATTAATTTACCTTATTGGCCCAAATTGTAATAATAAATACTGGATACAAGTCATAAATATCAGATTTGTTAACTATGATAATGAAATAACCTGCCATTTAAGAATATGTTTAGTTTTATTAGTATTGCTATTAAATTTGAAACATTAGACACGCTGCCCTCATCTTCCTCTAAAAATAGAGAATATTAGAAATTAACTAATCCTATCAGCACAATGATTAAGAGCATAATTGAGTATTAACATAAACTTCTGCATTTTATTCTCATGGCGTTAGAGTCAATTTTGCGAGCCTCAACTAGAACTGGATTTTACAATATAGAGCAGAAAAACAATACAAAAGGCAAAAAAACGATTTGTATAGTTGGCCTTTGTGCTTGCAGGTTACAAATGACTGCTTTAAAATTTCAATCATCAGAGCTTTTATCTTGTCTATGCTTGTTGGTTCCATTTTCCATGTTCTTGTTCATATATTCATCATAATTCTTTTGTGAAAATGTAGCTCCATTACCGGGAACTACATAGGATCACCTACAAATATTCAATATTTAGTTGAAGGCAAAAAAATAATCCCATCAGATGCTGGAACAGGTGAGTATGCATGTGATGAACTGTTTGTTGGTTGTGCTTACTGGGCATTTCTTTCTATAAATTGTTTTCCAGATTCGAGGAAAGGTTCTTTTTCTAAATAGTCCCCTAGCTTGTGCAGGTTGTATATTGGAAATTGTTCACCCCGAAGATGTTGGGACTGGTCATGCAAACCTCTGTTTATCATTGGCCAATAGAAGGTAAGAGATAGTAGCTGAGTTAGATGCTAGTTACTAAGATTTGATTATATATCATGTCAAAATGCTATTTGTAATCTATCTATTGTAATGTACCACATGTAGGTGATTCCGAGCCTGCAAAAATGTTTGATAGAACATCTAATTTATCTAATAATCATATCATTAACTACCATTGCGACCCTTCTGAAAAGTGACTACTTCTGATAGGAATCGCCCCTGGTGCTCTTGAGGTACTTCAACTATGTGACATAATATTTCTTAAATCAGAAGGATCCTTGTGGTAAGATACCAGATTTTGAAACAAACATTACTCAATAATAATAATTGTTCCAGTTGCTCAGATTCCATCAATTTATGATGGCATGTTATATTATATAACTATTATATTGGGATCATTTAACATTTTATCATTAGCACTGATAATTATAGTGCTAGTGATTGATAATGTTCTATGAGTGCAAAGCTGTATTGGTTGAATTTTAATTTGTAGATTCCCCAAAATGAGAGCTCGGTCATACTATAAATAATATGAGAACAGGTGTTATTAAGAACAAAATGTTGTCTAGGGAGGCAATCCATTTTTTAGGCTTTTGATATATTGGACAATTGTGCTCTTTGAGGACTCATCAGACATTTGGAAGATACACTAATTCATTTTATGAAGATAAAATTATTGCCCTTGTATGTTGGTATTAGCAATTTCCAGAGATGCTTTGACACCGCGAACCTTTTGGAAGCTAAATTAAAAGTTCCAAACTATTGAAGGAATTCGAAACTTAATAGTTAGCTGGATTACCATATAGTTTCTGTCATACCTTTTCCTTTGGATATTCTTCCAAAATATTGCTAGCTTTAGAAAATTAAGAGAAGTTTTACTACAGACTCATAGCCATGAACTAAACATATATTCTTTGCTCGACCAAATTAGGAATACTTTCACTAGTAGTAAGACGAGAACCAATCGTTTGAAATGGTTTGACATGTGCAGCTTTGATATGATATCGACATATTAGGAGGACTAACAGAATCTCCATTTAATTGAAGGCACTTATAGTCTAGAGTTACACTAAGAAAACACCAATTACTGTGGTAAAGGCGATATTTCGCCACTTATGTTAAATCTGGCTTACTAGGTTGATAAAGATGGCTTAGGCGTTGTACTTTGCATCATGACTTAAAACTGAATCATTCAAATGAGATTGCCTATGTTGCATGGATACTTCAGTGGTTGCACTATGCACAATTTATTCATATCACTACTTCGAATATTTTAAGGATATGTATTGGATACACTTCTTACATAATCTTAATAGTTATCTTGTATCATGTATAACTATGAGTTATAAAGAGAATAAGAAACATAGTAACACTAGTGAGAAGATGTAACAAGTAATAACGTTTAGGAACATACATCAAATCAATTTTTTTACAGTTTTGTTCCTTGTTAGTTAAAAATATCCATTCCTTATCCTGTTCTAACAGCTCATGTAGACCTCTTATTATTTTGCTAAAGAAACTAAAGCCAAGGTTATTTACATATTTATTTATTGTCATATTTCTACCATAGTTTAGTAGCATTTCATATATGATATGTCACTGTACCAATTCGTGTCAGGTCGCGAGTTGCAACATTCATATCTATGCAATATTGAGTGATGCCCTGTAAACTGTAGTTATGATGGTGTTGTCATCAAGAATCATGCACATAAGAACACACATGGCCACCAGCATCCTTTGTAAAAGTAATGTCCTGACAGTTGCATCATCTGGATTCATGCAAATAAAGCACAAAAAATATTTTTATGGCTCACGCTTACACATGTAGAGTTGGTTACACCCGCTAGGCTAGTCTTTCTTGTTTAATGAACAAGCAGGCAGAGCGAGCAACTTGTTAATACACCATTGATAATGGTTTATATGTCCTGAACATCAATTGATAATTCAAGCTTCGTTTCTATCTTGTAGAAACATAAGTAGCTTAATATAAACTCTACTTGTCTAGGTTAGAATTCTTCCATACGTCTAAATGTGCATGTATGTATCCACGGGATTAATTGATTATAGTTTTTGAGTGTATACACTCCCACAATTCTGTTTAGTATTTATGCTTGTGATGACGAATCTATTATACATATCATGCCTCATATGTGTTTTCCCCTCATAATTCTTTTTTTTTTGGCTTTCCATCGGTAATCAGGATTGCATCTAGTGGAACATAACCCAAGGTGTTCTTTCTCTGGAAATAAAAAAAAGTACAAGGTTCTAGGCAAAACCTTTAGTGGACTACACAAGGTTCCTTAAGGTTAAATAAAGCAGCAGGAAGACAATCTTTGGAGAACCACAACTACATACCTTTTTGGTTCTATGGATTTTTGGTAAAATTGTTGTTAGTTCTTTTGTTGTTCATGATTGATGTTGTTGTACAATATTTGAACGTTTTTCTTTCCTCGAAACTTCATCTCTTTATTCCTTAATTTCGGATGTAGAGGCCACAACTGGTTAAATGAAATATGCAACTTTTCTCTGTAGATTAGCAACTTAGTCAAGCACTTTAAGCATATGTTGCTTCATTTGCATCATTCAAGGTGTGTATATATGGTTGAAGTTTTTTTCTTCACAACTCTGATCTTTATGTTGCCTATTTTGGCAATTTTACTGCTCATGTTATTGACTTGAAGGTGGTGTACTTATTGCTAGGTTGCTGGAAATGAAAACCCCTCAACTCTAATTTGCTTTGCTTCAAAGACCACTAATTCTAGACAGATCACTTCAAAATTGCACGTGATTGAACTTGGTGCACAGCCAGGTACCTATTATATACTTGCACATACTTCTCCCATGAGTCCAGATGTCTTACCATTCATTTGTTTTATGTCATAAAATCGTCACACTTTACTGTTAACAACTGGTCTTGTTTTGTATAGCATTACATGGGATGACTTTTTCCCATCGTCTCTTTCACCATCCAAGAATCCTTTTGTGGTTTAGTCATGTACCTACTTTAAGGGGCTGTTTGGTTAGCTGGAGGTGGGCTGAAAGTAGCACTTTCAGTGAAACTGGTGGTCGACATCCGCACATTCAATGTTTGGTTGGCCGCAGCAACCGCACGGTAAGTGTCCCATAGTTACAACTGTGTGGTAAGTATTCAAAGAATTTTTTCAAGGCTCAGTTGCAGGCAAAAATCAAAGAAGGTGGGCCGCAACTGAACCTTGGACTCAAGGTCGTCCACCGACGCTCATCGTCCACCGGCTCCTCAAGGTAATCCACCGGATCCGGATCCGGAGCCGTCACGGTGGGGGAAGGATGCGGTAGGCGAGAGGAGGCGATTCCAGACGAGGAAGCAAGTGAGGTCGGGACGGACGACGTGGTGGGCGGTGACGAGGTGAGGGGCGATCGAGGGCTCCGGCGTCGAGGAGGAGGAGTGTACGAGCGAGGGCTCCGGCACCGAGGGGGAGGGTTATGGCCTTGGCAGTGCGGACGAGGGCTCCGGCGTCGAGGGGGAGGGCTCCGGCGCCGACGAGAAGTTTTTTCCTTTTCCTCTCGAAAAAAAAAAAACTCTGATAGAGAG
Source organism: Iris pallida (assembly GCA_029216955.1). Classification (NCBI taxonomy): domain Eukaryota; kingdom Viridiplantae; phylum Streptophyta; class Magnoliopsida; order Asparagales; family Iridaceae; genus Iris; species Iris pallida. Next base: position 9,966,126 of record JANAVB010023995.1, on the reverse strand, counting down.
GAAGAGCGAGACGAACAGAACAAAGGATGAGGAGAGTTTGTATAGATAATTGTCTTATTTTGTATAGATAATTGTGTTATATAGGAATTAGTCCTATATCATGTAATTATTAATTTGTAAAATTATTTGTATAGATAACAGTGTTATTTGCATATAAATGGGTTTGGTGTGCATGGAGAAGAGTTTGTGGTGAAAATAAAATTAAAATTAATAATAAAAATAGTTATTATTATTATTATTAGTAGTAGTAGTAGTAGTAGTAATTATTGTAATGTGTTTAATTATAATAATTAATTTAATTTGCCTTCAATAAAATTTACAAATATTTTTCTAACAATTTTGATAGTTAATGTATTATTTTCATTTAATTATGGGTTACCATATCTCCAACTCCAACGTCCACTTTCAATCACCATCCAAACAACTGAACTCATTTTTTTTCACTTTTAACAACCATCCAAACAACACTCTTATTTTTTCTTCCACTTGCAAGAGACATAAAGTATCCTATCCAAACACATTTTGGAAAGTGCCACTTGCTGCAAGTGCACTGCAACTCAACATAATGTAAGTGTCGCTTTACACTTTCAAGGAGTTACTTCTATCCAAACAGCCCCTAAGTACAGTCCATTGCATGCACAATGGATACCTACTAGTACCAATACTTTTAATTTTTAGTACCTCTTGTTACTGCTTTTGTTGCTTCTTTCTTCCACATATCAACCTTATGGCGCATGCCAAGAAATTTGACATGATCATTGAAAAGATTCGTTCCGACCTAAAAAAAATCTAGTAAAATAGATTCTTCTATATTTTGGTGGATCTATTGCTCTTGGTCCTCCCATCGTACTTTTTTCTACTCTTATGGTTGGGAAAATATATTGTGTATTATGTTACTCAACTATCGGATATTATTCAGGGAAACCCAGCTTTGCAAAGAAGCAAGCAAATCTATTTTTCCTGTCAGATCTCTCAAAAATACAGCCTGATATTCCTCATTACGAAGCTTGGTCTTCTTTTTTCCTATGATTTGGAGATAGCTACAACAGTTTACAAAAATCAGATTAGTCCATATCCTATATTTCTAACAACTGAAGCTTCAGGAATTTGTGGCTTTTGTGCTGTTAATAAGAGCGGACAGGTTTTACTGGAAACCGTCAATAAAGCAACTATTGTGCCTTTCGTCAACGATCAAGTATGTTCTGTAAGCTTATCTCTTTTACTCTTAGCGCAAAATATGAAGGACACATTAAAGACTGCTATATCGGGTTTCTCGCACAGCTGAACAATTTGGAGCTTGTTGTTAACCTGGCCAAAAGAGGTCCAAGGGTAGAGAATCTGTTAACTTAAAAAGCACAAGCGTCATTTTATGTCTAAACATTATACAGAGCAGGTCATGGTATTCTCATATGTGTTGCCTTAAATTCTTGATGTATATATGGTCTTTTGTTAACTAGTTATTTTTTATTTTTATTTGCAGGTCCTTAAAAAGAGTTTTGGGCTGATTTTATAAATTATGGCATATTATGCTTAATATGAACACATTTTGGGATTATTTTGGGTTCATTTTGTAAATGATGGTAGATGATGTTTATAAATGATGTAAAGCATTTTAGATTTATTTTGTACATGAAGGTAGATGAACGCTTAATTATGTAAAGTATTTAGTAAATGATGGGAGGACCCTCAATGATGTAAAGCACTTTGGATTCCTTTTGTAAACAATGGGATATGACATTTAATGATGTTTTATAAATACATTTTTTCGTTAATAATCTTTAGAGTTTACAATGTGCGTTTGAACTTAAATAATTAGTTATATATGGTTTTTGTTACATATGTATTTTAATTTTATGTTTTATAGGTAACAGAGAAACAATAATCTCATAATAATTGTGACAATTGGTATAAGTTTTTGGGACAAATTTGTAATTGTCCTAAAAGAGAACTATATTCTTTTGTAACTCTTTTCCTAAATTTTTATGATGGTTTCTATTCGTCATTTAACAACAATTAGGATGGTTATATTCGTCCCTTAAGTTTTTGCCATACAACGCTAATAGCACTGTTTAAATCCATCCTAACTACCATCCCAAATAATATTTGGTACGGGATTATTTGGGACGGTATAGGCTCTTTTTAAAACGGTTTCTGGTTGTCCCAAAAGATCACTTTTTTGTAGTGTTGGTTAAAATTGGACGATGTTAACAGATCTTGAGATCATGTCTGGGAGAGTACAATTGATGTATGCATAGTAAGTGAAATAGATTTGGCTAGTTGTTTTCTGGATCGAGAGAATTCTTATGAGAGTGAATGTGGATTGATTTAATGGTAATTTTATGATAGTCAGATTCTTCTACAATTGGGCATGAATGTGTAAGTGTGATTGGAACATAAATGCAATCAAGTTTAGATATTTGGTTGATGATCGAACTGGATCTTTTGAGAATGATTGATAAGGTAATTTGGTGGAAGATTGAGGTGCAACACTTGGTATATGAATCGAAATATCGATTGGCTTTGGACTATGTTCCTTTGTTTCAGAAATGGTATATTGCTTGTGTATGTGTGCTAGTAATGTCTAGCATGGTGAGCTTGAGAAGTATGGTTTTGTACAATGTGTACTATGGATGGAAGCAGATGATATCATTTAAGGTTTTGAAATGGTTGGATTGAGTTCGATGGTATAACTTGTTCGATGGATTTGACTAAGGCATGTGTGAGTTTGTATTGATTGAGAAAGAATGGAATGGATTAATGGTGTAATCTTTGATGTTTTGCAAGGCTCATTCAAGTTGGACTACAAGCAAGATGCTTCGTGGAATTTACTGAGTCATATGTTTGAGTATTCGGTTAGCCATGGATTGGAAGAGTAAGCGTGGGCTTAAGTAAAGAAAGTTGCTACTTGTGTGTTTGTTATGTGCAGAAGAATTTGTGGAAGTGTTGAACATGGATGGAAGATATTTCATAGTTGTTTTGGAATTGATCTGCATGATTGGATGGCTATTCAATGGCGAAGTTGACATGGCAGTTTGAATCAGAGTTTGTGTAAGGAGTTCTTCACTTATCAATTTATAAATAAGGACTAGTGTATTCTTGTAAGTTTCATGAATGAAACTTTTTTGTGTGGTGTATTATGTAATAACCCACTCTACGCTATGCATTATACTGGTTTGTTGGCTCGAAGGCCTGGTTGGACTTGGGTTCATGCAGAGGTATGATTTAAAGATCCTTGTGTTTGGTATTTTGCCTCGCTCTAGGCGGAGGCAGTGAGTTGTTTCTTGGTTTGTTTCTGATGTTTGGATTGTGTTTTGTAAGGTATCGCCAACTTGAGCGGTGATGCATGCTTGCTTAATTTGGTCTAATTTGGATGGTTTATGGAGGATGGCTTATTTGTATGATTTTTTGATTAATAAGTTTACGCATGATATCAATCCGTCTATATTAGGTATGGTTCGGTATCTGCTCAGTGAAGGAAGATATGCGTTCTTCATGGTTGGTGGCTTCGATGATCCTTCGCTCCTTTATCTTCATTCTAAATAAATTGATGTTGTATGTCTAGTCCTTTATGCTTGGGTTTGTTGCTTGTTTATAAAATGAACCAAAATAAAGAGATTAATAAGATTGATGTTATATGCATATCACCGTGAATATAATGTTGTTGTTATGCTATAATGCGGAGCATTATATTGTATGTATCTGGTTATATGTCGTATTGTTTATGCTAGGGTAGAAGAATGGTAAGGAAGTGGCGTGGTGTCATGGTATGGTAAATATATGGCTCGGTGCCACGGTACGGTAAGGATTGTGTGGCGAGGTGCCATATAGTAAGGTATGACATGGTGACACTATATGATTGGACTTGGGGATCGCCAATCGGAATATAGAATGGAAGTGTTAAGTTGTGGTATAAAGCCACGATATGTTTGGGACCTGTAGGTTGCCAATTGAAATATAGAATGGAATTTGGATACGTATGTATGATCCGTCGTACATGTAAAGACGTGTGATGTTAGTATTCAGATTTATGTACCATACATATGTTTTATAGTTGATAAATTGTTCATGCATATTGCATGGTCATAAACAATTGGTGCACAAGGTTACGCTTTTCTCAAACGATTATTAAGGGCTACCAGAACTAATTTGTCGTAGGAAAAAATTATACATAAAGTGCTTCATGCACAGGGCATTGCGAGACCTTTCGTTGGTGCTTGCTACCCAAACTGAGAGGGCACGTCGTAATGTGGGTATTTTGGGAACTTCAGTAGGGTTGGCTACCTGGGGTTGGCTACTTGTACGCGAAGGATCACCATCTTACCAGGAAAATAGTCTAATATGGCTTGTGGTGCAGTGACCTTCATATATAGGCTGCTTGCTAATGTTATCTGCTTACAGGCTTAACTAGTTGGTCACGAGAACGAGTTCACAACCATATACATATATTTTATAAAGGCTAAAGAGTGTCCTATGCAAAGTCACAGATCATGACACATTATGTTTTATATGTCATATCATTGAAATGACAGGAAAGGATGGTAAGTATTGGGTAAGATCAATTGTTGTGTATGACAACTTTATGCTTATAGACACAATGCTTGCTACGCTATAAAATTAATCCTAAGGCAAGATTAGAAAGATCACAAATATTTGCTTGTACTCACTTAATTATCTATATTATTTTTGATTGAGTTGGCTAGAGGTCACTCACCACCACACGACAATTTAATATCCTCTGACCCCCAGATGTGGAGATTCGCTTAGACTTGGTTAGATGGTGGAGCTAGGTTGATGATCGAAGTTGTTCGGTTGGAGATACTATCTTTTTTTATATGGAACATAATGTATGGAACATCATTGTTGTATAGTTCTTGATTTGAAAGGCTTGTGGCATGTTTCAATGTATTGAGAGGGGGTGTGTAATCAAGTTGTTCGTTGCTTCAAGCTATTGTAATTTTGTTGTAATATTATCAATAAAGAGAATCATTTTATATATCTTGTGTCTATTCAACATTTCTATTTATTTCTACTACAAAGACTTATCTTTGAGATGGTCTATTGACTGTGTTTCATTCCGCCTTGTACAAATACAAATTCAGGCTGGTACGATATCACATCCAGTAGCAACTTTTGATCCTGTAAGATCAGGGCGTGGTACTTTTCGTAAGACTTTCCTTAGTCTAAGGCATCTTTTTCATCATCAAAAATTATCCTTCATGCTTTGCACACTAATTAGGTGAGCAACAAAGAAGAGAGAACTCTTTATGTATGCAAACCATCTACTTTCTCTTGAACCTTCTGAACCCCTGGTTCTTCTTATCGATGATCGATGACACCTATATCTTCTCCTTATGCAAGAAGGTCTAATACGGATGAAGCTCCAATAGTCTCTGTGCAAATGTTGATCGTCCATATTGTTACACCTGGTAAGATTTTTTTGAAGCTCAGAGATTTCTCTTTAGTCAAATTTATCTAGTCAGAGAGTTTTTCATGACCAAAGAATGAGATGACTTCAATTTTCTGCACCTGCAAAGTTTTAACAAAGTGCAGAGTTGCCACATACAAAAAGCGTCCATGTGCAGCATTTTTGAGCACTGAGTTTTTCGTATGTTGCAAGCGCTAGTTATGCCAAAATATCTTTGTATAGTATAGTTCCTGCTAAGAATTTACTTCATGTTAACACTGCAATTACCTTTTTGCATGGGTTTTGTTCTTTACTGGAACTTACTTCCTACAGAAAATAGGCTATGTAGGATTGCATTCCTATACTTTCTAGATACTAAGTATGTCTTTTTTGCATAAATTACTCCGGTTCACCCTAATAGTGATGAAGCGTGGAAGGACATCATAAGGCTCTTTATTCAAAGTGAACGTAAAGAATATCTAGAAGACTATGCCATCTTCGAAACAGATTTCTTTCACATATCTATGAGCTAGGCCCGATATTATCCAGTGGTCCAGCGAAGATGTTGATTGCAGGGTTAGGATTGACTACAGTTGCTTCGCATTGTAAATCTCAGCCCATTTTCATTGAGGCGTACGACTGTTTCTGTTGGCATTCTTAGATAATTTATGTAGGCCCAATTTTGTATCCTCCTACCATGATGAGGATATGCCACATCAGCCTCAATGATTATAGATATATTACATCTAGCACTATGTTTCTTTCCCTAACCTTTATCTTTTTGGCCTTAGTTTGAAGGCATTAACACGTGCCTGCCGATAGAATCTTTGCATGTACCGCTTTTCATAATGTATGCATCATCTTATGTAATCAAGACCTTGAATATCAATGAAATGCTTCATCTTGTAATATGATCTTGAATAGCAATGAAAAACTTCACTTTGCTGAATTTTTTTATCCTTTTGGCTTCAATATTTTGTTGTCATCTTCCTTCAAATCAAAGGTATGAATGTTCGAAAGATTAGGTCATTCCATTGTACAGAGTTAACATGAAACAATATAATTTTCTCCAGAAGGAAATGATTCGTAGTGGATCTACTGTCTATGGCATACCTGCGACAAGGTACAAATAGTAGAGATAAAATGGGAGTAAACTCAAAGTTATTATAGGTAATATGTATGTGATAACAAAAAACTTTTACATGTTCAAGAACCCTTGCTATGCAATTACAGAGGACTTACTGGAACATGTTAGGGGTAAAATAAGGGAAAGCCTTCTTTTGTGGATCTACTATTTGTGGCCTGTCCATAGCAGGATATATAGCAGAAATAATCTCTATAAAAGGATGTATGAGCTATCAAAGCTAATATTAAACATGATAGGTTCGATACTTCCATAGTACTTTTGTTCAGTAATATGGACATGACAACTATACTGTGGAGATTTAATGAGTGAGTCCATTATCTATGGCGTATCCCGTGGCAGTAAATAGATAATGGACGTGATTGCTAGAAAATGAAGTCAAAATTATTAGTGGTAGTATGGACATAATAAATCTTATATCCTCTCTTCTTTTGTTGTTAAGAGGCACTTTAGAAATGACAACAAAATCAGGAGAAAGTATACTCAATCTACTTACTCAGAGGTATAAATGGACATGATAAGGAAAATTAAGTTCGACTCTATTGGGGATTTAAAATGAACGTCATTCAGAAGTAATATGGACATGACGGTAGAAACTATTAATCCTCAGGGGATATAATAGTGAAGTAAAAAGAAAAGATTATTGCCTTATTGATGAAGAAGCGGTATAAGCATGAAAGGTAATAAACTCAGTAAGGAATATATAATGGATTCTCTTAGGAAAAGAGAAAGATTCTAACATTCATTGATCATTCAAAGGTGTAACTGGACATGAAGATCAATAAACTCAGCTGGATAGAAATTGTTAGCTCACTGAAAATTAGTAATAGACTCTCGTTTGATCGTTCAGAGTTATAACTGAACGTAAAGGTTAACAAAAGATGTATAAATTCACTAGGAAATTAATAGAGGGATTTAGAGTTGATAATGATTTTGAGAACCTCAAATACCGTTGGGGCTTTGAATATGTTCGGTAATATGTTAACCCGGGCAGGGTTATCTATAATGCTTCTTTAGGAAGTTGTCATTGATAGGCATCATTAAAAGTCGCCATTTTTTGTTTCTAGTTAATAACCACCAGTGGAATACACTTATTCCACCACAAAAGGACCGTCACATTTAGCTTAGAATTTCTCTTTGATCTTATGTCTCTTGATCACAGGCCTTCTCATTGCAAGAATTAGATCACCAACTTGGAACATTCTCACTTCAATATTTTTGTTGAAGGCGCTAGAGATGCATGTTTGGTACAGCTCAATGATGTTAAGCTTGTAATCATTTTTCGTCGAGTGCCTATAACTCTTGAAGGTGCAGTCTATTATTCTTTTCAATAGTCATCTTGGTGGTTAATCCTATATAAAGAGAGAGAATTTGGATCTCTAATGGAATCATAGTTTTACTTCCATATACCATATAATAAGGTGTGCTCTCGGTTAGAGTGCGAAGTGTGGTATGATAAGCCCATAAGCACTCAATGAGCTTGTCGTTCCAATCTCGTTTGTTTGAAAAAATAAACTTCTTCATTAATTAGTTTGATGACCGTTTTGTTGAAAGCATATGCTAATCCATTCACCGTTGGATTATATGTTATTGAAGCGACGTTATTGATCCTAAACTTGTTATAGAATCGGTAGAAGGCCTAACATGCAAACTGAGGACCATTATCATAGATGATGCATTGAGGAATGCCAAAATGGTATATAATAAGGTGTTTATGAAATTGACAACATTAGAGTCTTCACCTCGGTGAGTGGTATAGCCTCATCCCATTTAGAGAATAATCAGTTACTACAAGAACAAAATGATGCCCTTTTTCCGATGGTGGACTAAAGGGTCCGATGATATCTATGACCTAAGTTTCGAAGGCCAGGAGGCAGCTATCGAATATAAGTATTTTGACGGTTGATGAATGAAATTTGTATGAGCATGGCATGTTTTGCATCTTTTTGCATAACCTACTCCATCAACAACTAATGTATGCCAGTAATAGTCCACATGACCCAAATGGTCATGTAGGTTAGGACCGAAATAGTGCGTACCGTAAGTACCATCGTGTGCTTCTTTTTCTTCTTTATTCGACAAACAACAAAGTAAGACTCCTTCATAAGATTGCCTGTAGAGCATTTTAATTAGTGCCATAATCATAATAAAAACATAGTAATCGTCAATTTATGGATACTGCTTCCTTTGGATCATCAAGAAAAATCCCGTATAAATCAAAGTCTATGAATGGGATCCTCCAGTCAAGAGGTTTGAATTCTATCTCTATAGAACAGGCTTCTCGAATCTATAAAATATTCTTAACATAGAATAATTGGCAACTCGCCACTGTCACATAGTTTTCAGTATTGACTGGAAAGACGAAGCTGCTAGCCCCACAAGAGCATCAGCTTCAGGATTCTGCAAACAAGGCACAGTCGATGTAAAACGCCTTAAAATACTTGTGATCTCTTAAGTAACTCAATGGTAGGGTATTAAATCCTCCCACCGAACTTCATACTCTCCTTAAACCTGACTAATGATTAACTTAGAGTCATCATAGGCTACCAGATATTCGGTCCCTAGCTATTAAGAAAGTTGAAGACTGATTAACAAAGCATTGTACTTTACTATATTGTTAGAGCATGGATCTATCAAAAAATAAGCTCTACGGATGACCAAATTATGTGGTGATATCATTACGATCCCTACTCCTACCATGATTATCCTTTGGGGCCTGTCCTTGAAGCTCCTTCTAAGAATAGCTTCCAAATAAGTTCATCAGAGGTTATATTAGACACTAACGCTTCGTTTGGTATGTCTTTATATAATTTGGAACCTTCAGGGAAGGATGTGCCGCATGGAAGTCTATCAATGATTGGCCCTTGAATGCTTTTTTTGGGACTAAATAATATGCCAAACTAAGACAACAACAAATCTTATATTACGAGACGAGAGTTCGAACTATATGGCTTAGTCATAAGAACTCGCAGAGGGTTAACCCGGGAGATGACATAGATTGTTCAAACAATTACGTAATGTCGCATCTTCTGGATCACGAAGATAATGGTGAATTTTTTCTCATCGGGATTATACCGATGCTCGACCCCAATCATCATTTGTCTGAAATAATAAATAGCTTGTTCATGACCTTCATCATTTTTCTGGGCTAACAATGTGCCCAAAGCACAGTTTATAGCTCGAATGTATAAATTTTTTTAAAGGGTCTTCCCATGACATGGACAACTAAGACTGGAAGACTTGTGTGGTATTTCTTAATATCATTAAAGGCTTCTTGGCAAGCTTCGTCCCACATAAAGGAAACGACTTTCTTCATAAGCTTGGTGAATGGTTGATAGCAATCGGACAAGTTAGTGATAAATCTGTAGAGGTACGCTAACCTTCCCAGTAATCCTCGTATCACTTTTAGGTCCTTGGGTGGTTGCATGTTCAGAATAGCCTTCACCTTGTTAGGATCAAGATGAACCCCTTTGGATGTAATTACGAATTCCAGAAATTTGCCACTAGAGACTCCCAAAAAGGTCTTCGTCGGGTTTATTTTGTGCTGATGAGCACGCATCAATTTGAACATCATTTTAAAATCATATAGGCATCTTTGCAACGACTTTTGACAGCATGTCATCTACATAGCATTCGACCTTATTTTGTAAATGTTCAAGGAAAATTGTACTCATAGCACGTTAGTTTCTCACACTAGTATTTTTAGACCGAAAGGCTTGACAATATAGCAGTATACTCCCAATAGTGTCTGAAATGATGTGCGCTACTCGTCTTCGAGATACATCTTGATTTTTTTTATACCCTAAAAAGCTTCCATGAAAGACATACACTCAAAACCGCTAGTATTGTCGATCATGACATCTATGACTAGAAGAGTAAGGAATTCGTCTTTTGGGCAAGCAACATTGAGGTCGTGAAAGACGATGCAGACTTGAATTTTGTCATTCTTCTTCAGTGCTAGAACAATAATATTCACTACCAAAATAAGTCAAATTAGCGACGAAATTAGCGACTCCGAAAGCAAACGTCGCAATTATTTTGCATATTAGTGAGGAAAACATAAAAATGTCGCAGTACATCACCGATTGCGATGTTTAGCATCGTTCAGCGACTACCTTTCGTTTTATGAAAGTTAACATCGTGGGGTAATCGGTAAACGTCGCTATATTTTTTATAATAGCAATATTTAGTGACTCCAATCATAATAAGTCTTAGTATATTAAAACATAGCGACATTTAGCAACGTTGCTTAATTACTTACTATAGGTTAGGGCGCCGGTTCGAGTTTCATTATTTCATTCGCAAAAAAAAAATCGATTCCCGCCCGAACCACCCTCCCCCAGTGAACCCCCAATCCCGAGCGCCCGACGAACACCCGACCCCCCAGGCGACCCCCCTATGTCCCCCGGGTGACCCCCCGACTTCTTTGCCCTCGCGTCCCCAGACGTGGCTCCTCCCTTACGGCAGCTGCTCTCCAACGCCTCCGATCCTCCTTCCCTCTCCGGTCGACCCCTTCCTCAGTCAACCCCCACATCTCGGTAAACCCCCCCTCTCTCTCTCTTTCTCTCGACGGACACAAGACATAGAGACACACGATGACACAGGACACAAGGATACACACGAGCACAAAGACTTGTAAACGCTGACACGGGACACACACAATGACACTAATACAGAATAACTTTAGTTAAATTTTTATATTTAGTTAATTTTTAGAATATGTTTAGGGATTATATTCTATTTTGATACGGGACAAATGCTAACACGAGACAAACACACAATGGCACACTGACACTGGACAATAGCTGTGAATTTTGTTTATTTAGTTAATTTTTAGAATATATTTAGGGATTATATTCTGTTTTGATACATAATTAGGAACTGGTTATGTATTTGAGGTTATATTGACATGGACCCACAAATCGGACACTGACATGGATGCACTTTGATTTTCTACATATTATATTTATTTTCTTTAATTTCTAACAATACCATGTGAAGAAAGAAATGTTATGGGCATCGCTAAAATACGCGACATTACAAATCGGTTGCTAAATACGTCGTTAATCAAGATTAGCGATATTTTTTAACATTTTAGCGATGATTTTGGACAATCGCTAAAGTGACTTATTTTGGTAGTGATTAGACATTGTAAGATACCTCTAACATAGCAAGTGACTTCTATTTGTAGATCTCCAATACGACATTTCAAACAAATCTTCCCGAGTGGATTACAACGACCAACATTAAAGCCGAGAATTGTTATGTATGTGGCTAAAAGCTGATGCATTGGTATGTCTAGAATTTGCAGCAAGTATCTGGTAATAATACTCAATGAAGATCCTAGGTCAATGTGCATATCTGGTCAACTCTGATTGCACAAATATACCTGGTGTAGTATAAAGGACGATCATGACTAACTATCATTTTTTAGCAAAATATCCTCCTAAGAGAATGTGACATTAGGTACTCGTTGGTCTACATTGTGGCAATATAGCAATATAGATAATCTATAGCTGGTTCTGGACCAGGTATAATCATCAACAGTTAAAAATCTACCTACAGAAGAGCTTCACGAAGAACGTCCCTTGTTTCTTTCAAAAGATGCATGATCTCATAAAAAAAAAAGACGAGCTAGGATGTTAGAAATCTACACCAGAATGTCAAAAGTGTATGGCTCTCCGGAACCTGACTAAATGTTCTTTTATAGAGATTACCAAATCTCTACGTTAGTTTCACTGTAAGATCTTGCATTCTTATCTAACCATACTTGATATTACAATACTCAAGTTACTTGAATTTTTATATTTTGTTTAAAATGTTGAATAAAAAATATGGCAATTCTAGAAAAGTTACACATATACCATTTATTAATTCTTTTTATTTATCTGATATAAATAAATACTATCACATTGATTAAAAAAGCTTTAAAAATACATTTTAAAAATGTTTAAAAACTATATCCATGAATTAGTATTTTTTACTTTCAGCAACATCATAAGAAATTGGATATAACAAGTAAAGGGTCGTGTGCACAAGCAATAATATAAATTACCTTGATCTCTTGATGTATGAAAAGTATAATTATAAATAACCTCTTAAAAATTCATCCATGTATGCCTTGAAACAAATAATATTCTTTGAAAATTATTATTTTTGGTGATTTTTACAAAATATTTATTCCTGGAATTTGTCCCAATAATTGTAAAAACATATTCTTCAAGGCTACCATATGCATCAAAATAATTACCATTAATTTCTATTAAAGCAATTATTTATGCTATTCATGCTTTAGAATATCTAATACATATTCAATGTTCTCTATCTTTATTATTTAAAATTTGAGATAGACTATATGACTGATTATCTCTAATTTTGTTAAATATCTTATTTTTAACCTATGCAGTAGTAGCTAATGAATGTCTTCATGTTGTAAGTCCACATAATCTAGAATATATACTTTCTAATATATGAATAGGAAGTGTTACACCTTCACCAATAACTTTAGTGTACACTCTCCAATTACATCTTGGTTGCTCAAATTTATATATAATTCTCCGATCATTGTTCAAAGTAGCTAAACAAGTAAAATTATGATCAATTGTTGTATCACTTATAAAACATCTAAATTTAGAACAAGTTCCAAATAATTTATCGTCAAATAATTTGATACTGCTAACATTATCGACATTATTATCTAATTTATCATCTAAAATTTTCAATTAAATGACCCATGTTTTCATCATCAAATCATATTTATTTAATATATGTTCAGTAAATGAAACAATTTGGTGAGAAGAACTGTCACGACCTGCTCCCGAATAATCAGACACGAGTCGGACATGCCCAGCCTTCGTCGTTAGACACGATGAAGTAAGCTGTACCAATCTCTAGGGAAAACTATAAGTCCATATAATAATGAATATAAACCACATCAACTAATATCGAATCCCAAAATCAAGTACAAGTCTAAAAGTTATTACATTTCTAGCAAATGAAAAGTAAACTGATGTCACTAATACAAAGTACAAATAAAACTAAAAGGAAGATATTAGGCCTCCTCAGCCTCTAAGTCCTGAGCAACATCAACTGGCTCATAGGTGCCTCCAGGCTCATGCCCGTAATAAGTGTCACAGATAGCCTCCAACTCACTTGCAACATATCCTAGTCAGGAGCGGAGCTAAGTATATCCAAGGTAATGAACATGAACATCATGGTATGAAAATGAATACAGGAACATATAAAGTACGAGAAATGAGAACATGACATGAAACCTGAACATGAACTAAAAGTAAATACAGGGAACATGAAATAAAACCTGAACATGAAATACAGAATGAACCTGAAGTGTGCAAAATATCGAAATACATCCAGAGTGTGTGATCGGCTTGGGTAGATTCAGGGAACATGAAATGGTACGGCTTCGGTCCCGCGTGCACGATGCGGGGCCTAAGCTATTCACATGAATAATAACTCGGGTTTGATCACACATCTGTAGTATTTTCCCTCCCAGACACAAGTAAACTCAAGGAACCATATACCAGACAATCTCATGAAATATTGTGTCAACCAGAAGATACAAGAATGAATATACAAGACGTGAAGAAATGGACAAGTCCGATGAGTATACTTTCCTTGCTCAGGGTGATCGAATGGGGGTAATGATGCTGAATATCCTCCTGTTATGAATTATAATAATAAGTTAACTGTTAACAACTACAATTTTATTTAATACTGATAAAAGTTACTAATTATTTCCTAGATTTAAGAATACATTATGGCTAGGCCTTCTAGCTAAACTCATTAATCATTGCACCTAGTTAAAAGCTCAGGTAATCATCCCATCCTATATTTTCTGAACATGACTGCTCTTATAGATTTTCATGATATTAACTATACTTTAAATACATTGATATGAACTACAAAAATTAGCTAAAAAAATTGGGCAACTGACAGTTCTTAGGGTTCAGTCCTAAACAGGACTGATGCAAATCAGTCTTAACAGGGCACTGATTATAGTTCAGTCCTAATTAGGACACTGCTACAAATCAGTCCCTAACAGGGCACTGATTATAGTTCAGCCCAGTAATGGTGCTGATACCAATCAAATCCTGGACATTCAAGATTACTGAATTGGCAAACCTAACATTTATCTGATAAACTCAATTTATTTCTGTCACGACCCACATCCTAGAGTAAGGACACGAGAAGTGGGTACGTCCAGCCTACGCCGCAGTGTTGACGGTAGAACGCTGTCCTAGGTCAATCATCTAACAATATAAAGTACCTGTACAGTTTATACTCTCCGAATGGAGGTGACAAACAGAAAACAATCTCAATCACATCTAGGTAGAAGAATGAAAGATAGATAGATAGACAGTAACTCAAAGAGAATAGTAGAATAGATGAAATAAGTCCAAGTGTCTAGGATAACATAACATCAGAATATCAACTCATAATACAATAAGTCTAAGAGTCTATACATCTCCACATCTCAAAATATAACTCAGAATGTGAGACAAAAAGATAATACAGAAAAGACTGTCTAGCTAAACTAGCCTAGACTACTGGGGCAATATCCTCAGCTGCAGGTGGATCCTGCTGAGGGTCCACAACATAAGTGTTATCTAGTCCTGCTCCATAATAGGTAGACACCAGGGCCTCACCCTCATCCTCTGTAATATTTTCAACAGGTCCAATCAGGACAGGAACGAGCACAATACATCTCACGCAGTGCATAGTATGATAGAAAATATAAAGCACGCAATAGAGTAAAATACAGGAAACGCTGAAAGAAGATACATGTAGCAAAAGAGATAACTGTAATGAAATATCTACTATAATAGAGAACTAGCAGTGTCTAGTGAGTCAGAGTAAAATATAGACATGTGAAATGGCATAGGAGATTCATGGCTACAGCTAAGAGTGATTCATGGCTATAGCTACTGGGGTAATATCCACATGACTATTTCCACTCCCCCATCCCCAATCAATACACAAGGATCCGTTCAAGTTATGTTAAGATTCATGATAAGCCCATAAATGGGAGATTCATGAGAGGCTCTGTGAATCATGAGAGTACATGAGTCACAAGCAATTCGTGAATCTATGAAAGCATAGAGATACATGATGATTCGTGAAACGCACAAACATGCTGTATCTGATGCTCCCGAGGGGGATAACATCTCATGAAAAGATCCATATAGTACCAATCCGTGATACAATCATGTCAGCATCAAGTAAAGTAATCTAGAGCAAGAATATAAATCCTGGCAAATATGAAACGGTCAGAGAATGTACTCGCCTGATAACTGAATGTCTGAAGAGGATATACTATCTGAGGAGAGGTGTATGGCTCCTAATCAGAGCAATATAAGTCACAATGTATCCACAATGGTAAAAATAAAGTGTACAATGCATACTACATGATCCTAGGTCAATCTGGTCAAAAGTCAACTCTTGGTCAACTCTAATAGTCAAACTAGGTCACAGGAAGTCATACTAGGTCAATTAGAGTCAAACAAGGTCAAACAAGTCAAGGTTAGTCAAATCTAGGTTAAAATCAACTCTTTGTCAACATTCTAATCAACTAGTCAAATATTAGTCAACATGATCAATCTGGGTCAAGTCTAGGTCAAACTTAGACCAACTAAGGTATTGGTCAAACAAAGACTAGTCAGTAAGGTAATTAGGTCAACAAAGACTAGTCAATGAGGTAATTGGGTCAAACATGGTCAGACTAGTTAAACTAGTCAAAGTTAGGTAAATCCTAGTCAATTCTAGGTTAACTAGGTCAAATTTGACCTAAGGTTGACTTTGGTCAACCCTTAGTCAACAAGGGTCAACTAGTAGTATTTTTAGGTCATTAGGTCAAATTGAGTTAGCCTCTAATGCCATAGGCTTGTAACCTAGGCCATAGGCTTGATAACCTATAGGTTTTCTCATAACCTATATTTAGAAATCATACATATATATATATATATATATATATATATATATATATATATATATATATATATATATATAGATATACACTATCTATCTACTACCCAAGTATCAATATGTATGTATACCCTATATATTATAATCACACTCACTTATATATACATAATGTCATAATGTAATCTAATACCAATATATATATATATATATCATATATATATATATATATATATATATATATATATATACATATATATATAAAACTTTTATATATATACATATATATAGAGGGAGAAGTGAGAGAGAGACATAGAGTGAGAGAGTGAGAATGAGAGAGAGACAGGAAGAGGGGACAGAGCACAGGACAGTGAGAGAGGGGGCTGGGTTCCAGTTCCTGGAACCAAAAATTGGCACCCCAACACACACACACACAGTCCACATATACATACATATGTATACATGTACACAACTACCAATATACACTACTAAATACCCCCAAAATTCACCCACACTCACACATACATATATACTACGTATATATGTACTAAAATACACTCATACAAAGTATAAATTATATCAATTTTAGGTTTGAAATTCATTTTACAAAAACTGGAAAAATATCCCAAAACAGGAAACTGGACTGTGTATCTCGAAAATGGGTAATTCGATTTACCCATACTAAATCGAGCTAAGACTCGAAACAATCGGTTGGTAACTAACACCCCATAGATACCCTAGTATCCTAGGTACCTGACACGAAACCACGACACAGTTTCACGTGTCCAAACACTAGAAAACAGCACACGGGTAAACTCTGATACGCGTACACAACCACAGTGTCGTGCACGCGTTCCACGCACTCGTGGACACACCACGAGACACGACACGACTCGTGGTCGTGCATACAAGTAGCCCACACGTAGGGCTACACGTTCCATACCCTGACACGTGTCTACGACACTCGTGGACACAGAACGAACACCGTATCAGTCGTGAAAACACGACTGATACACGCGTATTACGACAGCGTCGTGCACGCGGTTACATGCGTCGTACTCGCGACACAGGACACGACACACCACATGCTCGTGTCCACGTGTACGCCACGTGTAGGGCTTCATACCCGTATCACTACGAGACACTCTAGTGTCGTGTCCACGCGACACGACACGCTCAAAGTCGTGCCCGCGCACGTGTGTGCTGACAGCGCGTGTCCAGTGCGAGTGAGTTTTCTCACTCGACACGACCCGACACGACACGAGACTTTGGGGGCATGTTCGCAGACATTGCCCCCTTGTCTGTGTCAAGTTACACGTGTCCAAGTGGCCTGTGCTGTGCGCACGAAGTGTCGGGTAGCAGGGCATGCACGATAGGCTCGTGCGGTCGGTTCGTGTCCAATTTGGACACGGACAGCACGAAAATTTGCTCAGTCCACGTGTTTAGTGATCAGCAAGTCTAGGGCTACAAGTTTGTGTAATTTGTTTTACAAAAACACAAAAACAAGTCCATTGTGGCATTTCACCAAACAAGGGTTTCTAGCTTAGGATACGTGTCCGATACGGACACCAAACCACTTCTAATTTCCACCAAACCTTACCCACAGTTATGGTTGTCCTACATGAATGCATTTATGAAGAAAAAATAGGGTTTTAACTAAGTTTGAGAGAAATTACCTATTTGTGCAAAACCAATGAAAATCAAAGAAGAGGGGGGTGTGTATCCTTCAACTTTGTGATGCCAAAAGCTTCCAAATCCTCAATAGCAGGCCCTAACTAGTACCCTCTAGTGTAGGGGAGTCCAATGCAAGAAACTAGAGGTGATTTGGATCAAAATTGCTCAAGTTGTGTAGGTTTGAAGAAATTAGAATTTTCTAGGAATTAAATTCATGTAAATTATTCATGAATTAATACAAAAGGGTTATATAGAAGTGTGGGCTGCCAAGGGGGGTGCCCTTGGCCGGCCATGGCATGGGGGGGTGTCCTAGCCCTTCCTTCATGGCTAAGGCTTGGACTTTGGGTAAAGGGTCTTGATATTTGGAGTGGTTTAAGGAAAATATCCTTAAAGGTAAATTAGATATTTATCTCACTTTAACCCATGACCAAATATCTATCCTATAGCTTCTAGGTTAGTAACTAACCTCTAGATTAGGCTAAACTTGGTTAGGGGCTCTCATGACACTTAACAATAATTAAACAATAATAAAAACACATGGATCTAAATAATTCCAAATAATTTCTAGAAAAAATACCAAAATACCCTTTAGGCTAAAAATCACTAATTTGGTGTTCTAAGCCTATGGCTAAACTCTCATGGTCATGGCAACTTCTAGGTTAGAGAAAACTAGGGTTTACACTAAGTTATACTAACCAAAATCACAAAGTCATAAGTCATGACTTAGTATGACTTTAGAAATGGTTTAACTTAACTAAAATCACCAGAAAATCATACCATGACTAAAATACCACTTAATAAATAATAAAAATAATAAATTTTCAAAAATCCCCAATTTTAGAAAACAGGGTGTTACAAGTCTACCCACCTTAAAATAATTTCGTCCTCGAAATTTAGATGGTCGTACTCCTCCTAGGTCAAACCTCCAACAATCAGGGACGAAACCACTACCTAGGCAACATACAAGGTCAAATAAGCAAAATATGGGTAGTAGACCTATACTGGGTTATGTCCAAAAATTGGCTGGCAGTTTTAGGTCATAAGGTGTCCTCAATTTAAATCGAAGCCAAAAGTAACTCCATGGGGTAAATCAGGATGGAGTCTCGGGTCAGAAAAATCGTACTAAGCAAATGAGGCACACAATGGTATGCCTGAGTGGGACACTAAGGTCATGGGTGTATTATGTCATGTCTAGGTCATGTATGTGGAATTAGTTTTGAGAAAACAACTAGTCTTGTGCTTCAAATTTAAAAGTCACGGTAACGTGCCTACGGTGACCATAATTTAGAGTGGGAAAGGTCTATGGCCTAAATTGAACCAAAAATCATGATGAAATAGTAGTATAAAGGACAGGTTAGGTGGGACAGTCCTGTTTATAGGTATAGACTAGGAAGATAAGGAAACAATAAATCACAGGGCTAAAAGGGTTACCATTCTATGGTCAGAGCTACTCTATCAAAAAGGTATAGCATATACACTAATTTATTTAAGAGAAGATCCTTGAGAAAAGAAGTTATTCAAGGAATTATATTAATAGCTAAAGCTACTCCTACTCCTACTCCTAAGTAAGAGATGAAGAAACAACAAACAATCGACAAAATCAAAAGGAACTACCAGGTCAAAACTGATCACTAATAAAGAACAGGTAGGAGCAGATAGAATTAGATTTTAAGATAGATATAAGGAAGCAAGGTGGGAATGGAATTTAGAATAACAGAACCTGCAAGCACATCACCAACTGCCTGAGCATCCTCTACTGTCATGGCGTAAGCACGCCCCTGCTGACCTCTTCCAGCCTGCTGCTGAAACTGCATAAATCTCTGCTGCTGTGGCTGTAATGGTCCTCTCTGCTGCTGTCCTACCGGAGCCTTGGCTCCTGCTCCTGGTGCTGCTCCCTGTGCTACTCTGCCTGTGTACTGGGAACACTCCTTCAGCTGGTGGTCTGCCGCCCCACATAGTAGGCACCAGCCCAACCTCTTCCTGTACTCTCCCCATCCATGTCTCGATTTCTTACAGTAGGGACAACTGGTAGTCTACTGTCTCGGGGCCTGCTGCTGCTGCCTCGGCTGCTGATACTGCTGTGGCTGCCTCTGCTGATGCTGATAGTGAGGCCTCTTGGCCTGACCTCCACTGCTGCCTGCTCCCTGTGTATCACGGCCCCTCTTGAGCTTCAGCTCAAGATCATCCTCAGCTGCCATCGCTCCTGCTAGGATCTCCTCAAAGGTGGCACTCCTGTCACTCTTGGTCAAGGACTTGACCTCCTTGACCAAGCCTTTTCTGAACCTCCTCGCCTTCGCTGTCTCGCTAAGGCCCTCCACGAATCTGCTCAACCGGCAAAACTCAACGGAGTACTCCTCTACAGTCTGGTTCCCCTGAACCAGGTTCTCGAACTGGGTCTCCAAAGCACCGACTGCCTGATCCGAAAAAAACTTTTTCTTGAAGAGCTCCTTGAAAACTCTCCATGTCTGCCCTGGAGTGCCTACTCTCGGGTCCGTCTGATACCAGGTACGGGCAAGATCCCACATCTGGCTGGCTGCTGCCTCTATCTGTAGTCCGGCTGGTATCTCCGCCAGTCGAAAAATCTCCTCAATGTGCTCAATCCAGTCATCAGCATAAAGAATCCCCTCTGTCCCCAAGAAGTCCCTGGGGTTCATCTTCTTGAAGTCCTGAATGCCCGAAATCCTCTGCTGTCGTGGCTGTCCTAATCCTTCCTATGGCTGTACAGCCAATCTCTCCACCGTCGCTCTAGCCAGCTGATGGACCTGGTCTATGCCTCTGGTAAACTCCGTCGTATGACGCTGCTGCTGGGCCTGCTGCGTCTCTAGGAAATGCTGGAAGTATGAAAACATCTGTACAGCATCCACTAATCCAGATGGCATCGGCGGCTGGAACTGCTGCTGGTGTTGCTGGTGCTGCTGAAACTGTGGCTGACGAAACTGCGGGAGAGGCACGTCTGGGGTAGCTGGGATGGTCCCCCGAATACGTAGAGGTGCACCCCCAAATGTGGCAGAAGCTTCCACATGAGCTGGAGTAAGGGGAGCTGTGGTCCCCGGGCCCTGGTGAGCTGGACGAGAGGTGGCAGACCTCTCAGTGGTGTCACCTGGACCGAGATGCTGTGATCGTGTCTCCACCATCCTGAAGACAGATCAATAAGGAAGTCAATAACGGTACAAGGATGATAGTATCAAAAGGACAATATGAAATAGATTATATAGATTTGAACAAAAGTCAGTAGATTCAAATCCATAGAAATTTCCTAATTGTGATTGAGTATCCACTCTCTCTAAGCCTATTCCTTAAACCCTATCACAGGCTGTAGAGATACTCTAGTTCGAATACCACTATATAAACTCGACCTGCATGGGCCACCACTAAAAACGTGTCACGACCCGCACCCTAGAGTAAGGGCACGAGAAGTGGGTACGTCCAGCCTACGTCGCAGTGTCGGCGGTAGAACGCTGTCCTAGGTCAATCATCTAACAATATAAAGTACCTGTACAGTTTATACTCTCCGAATGGAGGTGACAAACAGAAAACAATCTCAATCACATCTAGGTAGAAGAATGAAAGATAGATAGATAGACAGTAACTCAAAGAGAACAGTAGAATAGATGAAATAAGTCCAAGTGTCTAGGGTAACATAACATCAGAATGTCAACTCATAACACAATAAGTCTAAGAGTCTATACATCTCCACATCTCAAAATACAACTCAGAATATGAGACAAAAAGATAATACAGAAAAGACTGTCTAGCTAAACTAGCCTAGACTGCTGGGGCAACATCCTCAGCTGCAGGTGGATCCTGCTGAGGGTCCACAACATAAGTGTCATCTAGTCCTGCTCCATAATAGGTAGACACCAGGGCCTCACCCTCATCCTCTGTAATATTTTCAACAGGTCCAATCAGGACAGGAACGAGCACAATACATCTCATGAAGTGCATAGTATGATAGGAAATATAAAGCATGCAATAGAGTAAAATACAGGAAACGCTGAAAGAAGATACATATAGCAAAAGAGATAACTGTAATGAAATATCTACTATAATAGAGAACTAGCAGTGTCTAGTGAGTCAGAGTAAAATATAGACATGTGAAATGGCATAGGAGATTCATGGCTACAGCTAAGAGTGATTCATGGCTATAGCTACTGGGTAATATCCACATGACTATTTCCACTCCCCCATCCCCAATCAATACACAAGGATCCGTTCAAGTTATGTTAAGATTCATGATAAGCCCATAAATGGGAGATTCATGAGAGGCTCTGTGAATCATGAGAGTACATGAGTCACAAGCGATTCGTGAATCTATGAAAGCATAGAGATACATGATGATTCGTGAAACGCACAAACATGCTGTATCTGATGCTCCCGAGGGGGATAACATCTCATGAAAAGATCCATATAGTACCAATCCGTGATACAATCGTGTCAGCATCAAGTAAAGTAATCTAGAGCAAGAATATAAATCCTGGTAAATATGAAACGGTCAGAGAATGTACTCGCCTGATAACTGAATGTCTGAAGAGGATATACTGTCTGAGGAGAGGTGTATGGCTCCTAATCAGAGCAATATAAGTCACAATGTATCCACAATGGTAAAAATAAAGTGTACAATGCATACTACATGATCCTAGGTCAATCTGGTCAAAAGACAACTCTTGGTCAACTCTAATAGTCAAACTAGGTCACAGGAAGTCATACTAGGTCAATTAGAGTCAAACAAGGTCAAACAAGTCAAGGTTAGTCAAATCTAGGTTAAAGTCAACTCTTGGTCAATATTCTAATCAACTAGTCAAATACTAGTCAACATGATCAATCTGGGTCAAGTCTAGGTCAAACTTAGACCAACTAAGGTATTGGTCAAACAAAGACTAGTCAGTAAGGTAATTAGGTCAACAAAGACTAGTCAATGAGGTAATTGGGTCAAACATGGTCAGACTAGTTAAACTAGTCAAAGTTAGGTAAATCCTAGTCAATTCTAGGTTAACTAGGTCAAATTTGACCTAAGGTTGACTTTGGTCAACCCTTAGTCAACAAGGGTCAACTAGTAGTGTTTTTAGGTCATTAGGTCAAATTGAGTTAGCCTCTAATGCCATAGGCTTGTAACCTAGGCCATAGGCTTGATAACCTATAGGTTTCCTCATAACCTATATTTAGAAATCATACATATATATATCTATATATATATAGATATACACTATCTATCTACTACCCAAGTATCAATATGTATGTATACCCTATATATTACAATCACACTCACTTATATATACATAATGTCATAATGTAATCTAATACCAATATATATATATATATATATATATATATATATATATATATATATATATATATATATATATATATATATATATATCATATATATATATATACATATATATATATATAAAACTTTTATATATATACATATATATAGAGGGAGAAGTGAGAGAGAGACATAGAGTGAGAGAGTGAGAATGAGAGATAGACAGGAAGAGGGGACAGAGCACAGGACAGTAAGAGAGGGGGCTGGGTTCCAGTTCCTGGAACCACAAATTGGCACCCCAACACACACACACACACACACACAGTCCACATATACATACATATGTATACATGTACACAACTACCAATATACACTACCAAATACCCCCAAAATTCACCCACACTCACACATACATATATACTACGTATATATGTACTAAAATACACTCATACAAAGTATAAATTATATCAATTTTAGGTTTGAAATTTATTTTACAAAAACTGGAAAAATATCCCAAAACAGGAAACTGGACTGTGTATCTCGAAAATGGGTAATTCGATTTACCCATACTAAATCGAGCTAAGACTCAAAACAATCGGTTGGTAACTAACACCCCATAGATACCCTAGTATCCTAGGTACCTGACACGACACCACGACACAGTTTCACGTGTCCAAACACTAGAAAACAGCACACGGGTAAACTCTGATATGCGTACACAACCACAGTATCGTGCACGCGTTCCACGCACTCGTGGACACACCACGAGACATGACACGTCTCGTGGTCGTGCATACATGTAGCCCACACGTAGGGCTACACGTTCCATACCCTGATACGTGTCCACGACACTCGTGGACACAGAATAAACACCGTACCAGTCGTGAAAATACGACTGATACACGCGTGTTACGACAACGTCGTGCACGCGGTTACACGCGTCGTACTCGTGACACAGGACACGATACACCACGTGCTCGTGTCCACGTGTACGCCACGTGTAGGGCTTCATACCCGTGTCACTACGAGACACTCTAGTGTCGTGTCCACCCGACACGACACGCTCAAAGTCGTGCCCGCGCGCGTGTGTGCTGACAGCACGTGTCCAGTGCGAGTGAGTTTTCTCACTCGACACGACACGACACGACACGAGACTTTGGGAGCATGTTCGCAGACATTGCCCCCTTGTCTGTGTCAAGTTACACGTGTCCAAGTGACCTGTGTTGTGCGCACGAAGTGTCGGGTAGCAGGGCATGCACGATGGGCTCGTGCGGTCGGTTCGTATCCAATTTGGACACGAACACAGCACGAAAATGTGCTCAGTCCACGTGTTTAGTGATCAGAAAGTCTAGGGCTACAAGTTTGTGTAATTTGTTTTACAAAAACACAAAAACAAGTCCATTGTGGCATTTCACCAAACAAGGGTTTCTAGCTTAGGATACGTGTCCGATACGGACACCAAACCACTTCTAATTTCCACCAAACCTTACCCACAGTTATGGTAGTCCTACATTAATGCATATATAAAGGAAAAAACAGGGTTTTAACTAAGTTTGAGGGAAATTACCTATTTGTGCAAAACCAATGAAAATCAAAGAAGAGGGGGGTGTGTATCCTTCAACTTTGTGATGCCAAAAGCTTCCAAATCCTCAATAGCAGGCCCTAACTAGTACCCTCTAGTGTAGGGGAGTCCAATGCAAGAAACTAGAGGTGATTTGGATCAAAATTGCTCAAGTTGTGTAGGTTTGAAGAAATTAGAATTTTCTAGGAATTAAATTCATGTAAATTATTCATGAATTAATACAAAGGGGTTATATAGAAGTGTGGGCTGCCAAGGGGGGTACCCTTGGCCGGCCATGGCATGGGCGGGGTGTCCTAGCCCTTCCTTCATGGCTAAGGCTTGGACTTTGGGTAAAGGGTCTTGATATTTGGAGTGGTTTAAGGAAAATATCCTTAAAGGTAAATTAGATATTTATCTCACTTTAACCCATGACCAAATATCTATCCTATAGCTTCTAGGTTAGTAACTAACCTCTAGATTAGGCTAAACTTGGTTAGGGGCTCTCATGACACTTAACAATAATTAAACAATAATAAAAACACATGGATCTAAATAATTCCAAATAATTTCTAGAAAAAATACCAAAATACCCTTTAGGCTAAAAATCACTAATTTGGTGTTCTAAGCCTATGGCTAAACTCTCATGGTCATGGCAACTTCTAGGTTAGAGAAAACTAGGGTTTACACTAAGTTATACTAACCAAAATCACAAAGTCATAAGTCATGACTTAGCATGACTTTAGAAATGGTTTAACTTAACTAAAATCACCAGAAAATCATACCATGACTAAAATACCACTTAATTAATAATAAAAATAATAAATTTTTAAAAATCCCCAATTTCAGAAAACAGGGTGTTACAATTTCATAACATGATATCCTCTTCGAACATTGCCAGTTCCTAGTTCCTGTTCCTCACTGTCCAAACATTCCTAACATGGTTTCAGTCTAAACAACCTCCAATAAACATATACCACAGTAAGATCTACCAATCTAAATCGAGAAATTTTAATAGGACTTCTCAGGTTAACACTGTTCTGGTCATTGATCAAACTTGTCTGTTCAATCTTGCAGGCAATGTTACTAATATTAGTTCTTGAAACAGAACACCCAAACTGCTCAGGGTGATCAGTATTTACGAACACCTAAAAATTGGCAAAAGTGAAAATCATCCCAACTTAACAATTAGTCTAGACTGTTGGAAACCCAAACTGAAATTCTAACCACTGTACAGACTAATCAGTCATAACCAATACATAGAAGACTTTAGACAGAGTATGGGTTAACCCTCTATCCAAAACTAATATCAGAACTGGTATCAGTCTGTCTCCAGTCCAGGCTTCCTATTAGATAATACTAATTACGAAACCTTAGTAAAAAACCCTATACAATATCAGGTATAACCTGTAATCCTCATCTAAAGGATGATGCTATCCGGAAATCAGATTTAAAACCCCACTTGATTGCCTTAATCACAAAGGCCAGATCATAAAACGAATTCCTAAAAATTCCTACTATCAAATATTCTAACTATAACCCATATTTACCAACAATTCAGTTGAAAACCAAAACTCAACAAAATTAGAAAGTATCCTACTGATGTTCAAGTGGTTTCAGAGATCCAGGTATTAGATATTATTCTAAGTATCAAGATACCGCTACTGCTAATTCCCAGGATAACCAAAGTAAGGTTTTGTAAAAATTACTAATGAACCCACTGCTACTCTCTAACAGGTTCTAAGAATTAGTTTAGTTATCATATCACTCTATCAAATAGAGTGAATCCTAACCTTCAATGCTAACCAATACCCTGTCCAAATCATGGGATCAAATCAAGACTATAAAACTATAGTCATAAGCTAATACATCAATTCCATAGTTATTTGGTCCCAAAATACAAGAGATACCGATTATAGAAAATCCAGATACTTAGTGTGACTCTTTCAAAACATAGGTTACAGTCCCTACAGACTTTAATGATAAAATTACCTGGAAGTACTGACTACTAGGACAAGTGTTGATCCAGGCGTCGGACACAGCTCTATCGAACTCGAATTCCGATGCAATCCTATTAAACATTTCATCAAACAGTTGATTTCAGAAAAACTATGATCCACAAATCCAGCCTTCCTCTGTTTCTTTCGAAACCTAGGCGTGCAAAGACTTAGTTCAAACTCAAGGATCGAAAATCTAAACTACCAATTAACATGAACTCAAGGGATCTGGTCAATTCAAGATCAAAATCCACATTCCAATAATGAATTCCAAGATCGAAGAACATGAAGTAAGAGTTACAGAATACTTACTCAAAATATTTGATTGAAGCCTCAACTGATCGTTCCTAATAAAACCAATAATCACGAAGGCCAACTGATCAATACTAGGATCAGAGAGTCCATTCATAGTTTAAGAATTTAAATTGGAGAATCAATACTCACCAATTAGATCAAATCATTTAGCAAGGAGTTGAAGATCTGATCGAAACTCGAAGGCCTTCAGGAATTTATTGCCAATTCGAAGACGAGTCTTCACAATGATCAGATGTTGGCTCGATCAACTTTGATCTAGAATTCGTCGAGAACAGAGTTACTGAAATGATCAAGGAATTTACAATGCTGGCAATCCACGAGAATTTCTCACCTCGGTGGCTCCTGCAATTTTGGTCGAACACTGCTACAGATGGAGTCATCGTCACCACTAGAGAAGATCACCTCAGTCTTCGAAGAGCAACGCCTCTGCCACAATCCTTGCCATTGCCAATTCGAAGAGATCGCCCAGAAACTAGGGTTAAGGAATTTGGAAGGATGAAGGAGAATAGTGAGATGTAGATCTAGAATTGGCTGAGATTTAAATAGGAGATTTGCCGAGTGAATTTGGAGGGAAAATTGGTAATAGAGCTACAGGGAAACATTTAGGGAAGTAGTGGAGGGATTTGAAGTTTGTTGAATCATGGGAACATTATTTTTCCTTAATTCAGAATTCAGTAGATCATGAGTATGGGCCTACTGAGTTGGGCCAGTTGAGTTGGGCCATACCAACTCAATTAGCAAAAAGGAAAGAAAATAATAAATGAAGAAATACCATTTGCACAAATGGTATATAAAAATTAAATCAAGGAGGATAACCTAGAGAAAATTATTATATATTCCAAAAAATAGAAGGTGGGGTTACAAGAACTATGACCAATATTAAAAGTTTTGTTATTAGAAATACATCGACTACTATATTATATATTTTGGTAATGGTAGAGTAACATAAATATTTATATACGGTGATTGTAAATTAACTTCAACAACTAAATGTCATGCTTTTTCAATAATAACAAACAAGTAGAGAAGAAAATGAATATTGCATAAATTATCTAACATAATAATTTTGATAATTTAACAGAAGTTAGGTTTACCCTCCTTCTTAAGATAGCTCATTTAGTGCATCTCAATGTGAGTATAAATTCTTAGGACTTGAACCATGGTGAATAGAGATTAGAGAGCTTTGAGATCTTATACAAAAATATTATAGAAGACCAGATGTTTGAGAGATTATGAATGTAGAGCTTTTGAATGGAAACATTGCACATATCTTGCTTAACCACTAGAAAATTTGTGTAAATTTTGCCAGTCTAACTGGCAAAATTTTTGCAATCATATTCCTTCAATTCGCTGGCACACTTTTTTCTCTTGAATTTTTTTCCAAAAATTTTTGACTGCGGGGAATAAACGTAAAATATATTATTGTACATAATTTTTTGTTATAATAAATCTAGATGCTTAAGTCTCACTACAAGAAAAATGGCGTTTCTTGACGGTTTGTAAGTTGACGGTCGTCGAAAACCGTCAACAATAGTGGTTATATTGACCGTTTTAGGCTTACATCAAGAGATGACCTGTTGTTGTTACTTTAGCAATTTTATAGCATATATGTTGACGGTTTCGAAGGATCCATCAAGAAAGAGCATCTTTTATATTGACGTTTTGATAATAACCATCAACTAATGGATATGCGGAAAAGTTTTCGCGGTTTTTCAATCTGCCATTATGGTAATTATTTCAAATTTCTTAAAATTCTTGACGGTTCTTTCTCAAATAATTTTGATGCATAAGAAGGCAGCAGAACGAAAAACTCCTTCTCTCCTCCGCTCTTTTCGAAAGTCCTCCCTCCCACTATCAGAAACCCCTTCTCTCTCCCCCTCTTAGAAATCCTCTACTTCGAAACCCCTCTCTCCCCGTCTCAGAAACCGCTCTGGAGAAAACCCTAACTGCTCTGGAGAAAACCCCTCCACTTCGAAACTCCTCCACTTCGACAACTTCGTTTTGGAGAAAACCCTAACCGCTTTGGAGAAAACCCTAATCGTTCTTCACAATGCGGCAACTTCGATCTTCACTGTGCGGTATAATGTCTTTGATTTTTTCTCTATGAAATTCAATTTTTTGCCTAGGGTTTTTTGTGCCACATTCGTTCATTCTTCATGTTACAGTTTTTTGGTGGCAACTTCGTTCGTCAACTTAGGGTTTTTCTTTGTGCATTGCAACTAAGGGTTCAACTTCGGGTTTTTTTGCAGTATACTCATAGCTTCTTCCTCAAATTCAACATAGGGTTCAAGTAAGGGTTCAACAAACGAATTTTTTTCCTCATAGCTTATTTATCAAATTCAATCGATGACACTTTGGAGGGTTAAACTGATGGCTACATATGTGTTTTCTCATAGGCATTCTTTTTTGATTTAGTGGTCACAAGTAATTTTAACTTCTTTTTGATTAGAGAGTTCAAGTACTTTTGAACTTCAAAATTTGTAAGCTTTATTGTTTAATTTTGATTAAATGAGAATGCCTTTCGTGTTTTATTCAGTGGTAATTTGGATTATTTTTAAAGTGGCTGACATTTTAGGGCATGGTCATGGTAATTTGGGTTATTTTTAAAGTGGCATCGTTTATGACATATCAATTATACTTTGTGAGGGGATTTGCAATCTATTAGACTATACTCTATACATCCATTTAGCACAACAAAATTAACTGTTACAAAATTGCATCTAGTAGTAGTCATGTAGAAGAAATTGAGCTATTATGGATGCGTGTTCTTGTTTCAGAAATTGAGCAATTCTTGATTTTTTTAAAGATTTAAACAGAAAAAGTTAAGGGTCTAATTTTTTATACTAAAACACACCATATTGAAGGAGGTTAAAACAGAAGCGTGGAATTGAGAGGATAGATAACAAGCTATAGTATTTCTTTCATAAACTAGAAGACGATAATGTAGGTATTTGTGTGTGTCCCCTTCAGGAGCTTGATGAAAATTTCTCTTCAAGTTCCTCCTAACATTGTTCAAACTTGAGAATCGAGATGGCTGAGTTCTTCACAGTGGCCGCTAAAGTTGTACATTGTCTACCAAATTTGTTAATTTTACATATTCTTCTATCCTTCCTCCCAGCATTATCGGCTAGAGCATTAAGAATTTGTTAGCAATATTCAGTGCTTTATAACACATTTTTGTAGTCAATCGTCAATTATATGCTTCATTATACGATTCAGGATATCGCAGTTTGAGATGTTCTTTTCCTGCTAAGACTATTATGCTTACAAATTATAATCCTCTGTTTAGCACTATTTATATGTGCTTATATGCTGCAAAACAGTACTTCTATTGCTGCACATTTTTCTATATTGATATTACTACTTATGAAGCTGGAACAAGAGAGTCAGAATCTCTGCCAGACCCAAGGTCTTCGCACGTCCCTTCCGTCTACTTTATCCGTTTTTGGACTTTCTGACCGGTGCCTCTTCCTAACGTCCCAAAGCAGAGGAGAGAGTTTACAGTAAAGTGGTTTAGATCTACCAGGCCCCCAAGGGTGCCAATGCCAACAATTGTATATCCAGAACGAAATACGCTCTCTCGAAAATAGGAAGAAGGCGCTCCTCGAAGAACAGCAAGAGCTCATTGTTCGAACTGTCACCCGCGGTCACCAAGGAGACTAGAAGAGTCCGTTGACTCTTTCTAAAAGGTTTCAATAAGTAGTCCGTCGACGCAAAGTAGTGTGTTTTAATGCGTGGCTTTCTTTGTCTTTGTTTGGTGGAGATCTACTCCTATGCTAAGTGTCTTTGTTTGGTTTGATTTGTTGTGTTTGCATGCGTATCTTCGGATTTAATTATTTTTATTTAACTTATGTATACTGTTATACACTAAATAAATACATGCTACTTTAGTCTTCAGTGTCCAGTCCCTACTTCTGAGCTATGATACTGGCTATTGCTTTTAGTATCTATTCTTTTGAGCTTTGATACTACCTATCTGCTACTAACTCTGATGGCTGATACACAATGCTGATACGTAACAATTCAATTATAATACTGAATTATTCAGTTCTGATACTGATAAGGAACAATTCAGTTCTGATATTGTATATTGCATATTTCCTATCCATGTTGTATGTGATCACATGACCAGTTCGGATGATCAGTTATGATAGTAAATTATTAAGTCTGACACTGGATGCTTCTAAGTATATTCAAAGAGTGAGACTGACCTAACGATGCTACTACCTCCTATGCTTTTAAGGTTTTGATTTCCTTAAGTTCTGCTTGTTCTACTATTGATGTTGCATAATAAAATTAACTGATTAGCATATATTATTTAGCAATAAGCTTTTGATGTACACATCTTTTATGCTTCTACATTACCACAGTTGATTGATGTAAGTTCCAATTTTCAACGGCCTATGCAAGTACCCATCTTTTATATTCTTTTGATGTACACATCATTTATGCTTCTGTATTACACATCTTTTGGTGTACACATGTTTTTATGGTCATGAAATGATTAAATGTTGTTATAGCTTAAAAAATAGCTCTACCACATTTTGGTTGCAAGAAAGGATGAAGCAAAGACCTTAAGGACTTGACTAAGATCATCAAAAGTTGAAGCTCGGGTAGACAGACTGTTACAATATTATATATTGCATTTGTATCCTCTATTTTACTCCAAAACTTTCATGTTGTCCTCTGACCCTTGATTTGTATCCTCTATTTTACTCCTAAATTTTTGTAGTTGCACTTTGTACCTTGTTAAGTAGAGTTACATGTCTAAGTCATGGCTAACTTGTTATATTAATCTGTGTAGGTACTTCTATTCTAATCCAACCCAAAATGGATAAATCGTGGATGTCAAAGGATAGAATGTGTAGGGAATATGAGGAAGGAGTAGAATAGTTTCTTGAGTTTGCAAAACTCCATTCAAGTAATCCTAATTCTATTAGATGTCCATGCGAAAAATGTAAAAATCTGACATTTCAAAAGTTAGGGAACGTAAGAAAATATTTGTTTAGGAGGGGTATAGATCGAAGTTATATAGTATGGTTTTGGCATGGTGAGAAACATGAGAAGATAGGATCGTCAAGCTTTGCAACATATGCTGAACAAACACATGACTATGAAGATGACTCCTTTGAAGATGCTGCAGATGCTGTAGAAATGGTTAACGCTGCATATGAACATGTTTCTGGTGACCGTAAGTCATTTATTTCTCTACTCAAAGATGCTAAAAAGCCTCTGTATCCCGGTTGTTCAAAGTATACAAAACTATCAGGATTGATGAGACTGTATAACATTAAAGAAAGATTTGGGTGGTCTGACAGTAGTTTTTCAGAGTTGTTGAAAACTCTTCATGATATGTTCCCAACACAAAATGAAATACCTTTATCAATGTACGAGGCTAAGAAGAGGATGACAGCTCTTGGTTTGGAATATGAGAAGATACATCCATGTCCCAATGACTGCATACTTTATATAAAGGACTATAGTAATTTATCGGATTGTCCCACTTGTGGAACATCAAGATGGAATAAGGCAACTGATGATCCTCATCAAGTTTTTAGTAAAAAAGTTCCTGCCAAACTTTTGTGGAATTTTCCTCTCATTCCCCAGTTTAAACGAATGTTTCAATCCTCAAAGTCAGCAAGGGAATTAACTTGTCATGCTTATGAAAGAGTAGTTGACGACAAACTTCGTCATCCTGCAAACTCCGCATCATGGAAGCTAGTTGACCACAAGTGGCCGGATTTTGCGAAAGAACCTAAAAACCTTCGATTAGCTCTTTCAGCCGATGGCATAAATACACATAGGTCCCTTAGTAGTAGGTAGTTTTGTTGGCCAGTTATATTGGTTACCTATAATCTACCGTCGTGGTTGTGCATGAAAAGAAAATTCATGATGTTGTCGCTATTGATATCAGGTCCAAACCAACCGGGCAATGATATTGATGTTTATTTAGCACCATTAGTTGAGTACTTGAAACTTTTATAGGAAAAGGGAGTTGATGCTTATGATGCACAAAAAAAAAGAGTTCTTTACTTTAAAGGCCGTATTGTTGTGGACTATCAATGATTTTTCTGCATATGGAAATCTGTCTAGTTGCACTACCAAGGGGTATTATGCTTGCCCCATATGTGGGAAAGATACTTATGCTCCTAGACTGAAACATAGTAGTAAAAATGTGTATATTGGTATAAGAAGGTTTCTTCCATGACATCATCCGTATCGCACTCAAAAGAAAGTTTTCAATGGTAAGTAGGAATTTGGCGATCCTCTAACACCATTGAGCAAAAAAGAGATATTAGAGAAGGTTGGTGAAATTTTGAACTCATGGGGAAAGAAACATGCAAAGTGCAAAGCATCACAGTTAGGTGAAAGAAGATGGATGAAGAAGAAGTCAATCTTCTTTATACTTGACTATTGGGAACACTTGCATATCTGCCACACACTCGACATTATGCACATCGAAAATAATGTTTGTGAGAGCATATAAGGTACATTGCTTAACATTCCAGGAAAGACAAAGGATGGAGTCAATGTTCGTCTTAACCTTGTGGACGAGGGTTTAAGGACTGAATTAGAACCTGATTTTGAAAAGAAACGAACTTATTTGTCGCGTGCTTGTTATACATTGACGAAGGATGAGAAGAAGATATTTTGTCAAACATTGGTAGACGTAAAGGTTTCTGAAGGTTACTCTTCTAATATCAGAAATCTTGTCTCAATGTAAGATTTGAAGCTTTATGGTCTGAAATTCCATGATTGTCATGTACTAATGCAACAACTACTACCCGTGGCAATTCGTTCAATTTTGCCTAAGCCGGATAGAGTTGCTATTACTCGGTTTTGCTTCTTCTTCAATGCAATTTGCAAGAAAGTGGTAGATGTGAATAAGCTAAACGATATTCAAAATGATCTCGTGGTCATATTATGTATGCTGGAAAAGTACTTTCCACCATCTTTCTTTGGCATTTTGGTCCATTTAACTCTCCATCTTGTTGCACAAGTCAGAATACGTGGACCTATTTTTCTAACATGGATGTATCCATTTGAAAGGTGTAAGAAACCCTTGAAGGGTTATGTGCGCAATCATAACCATCCCGAAGGATGCATTACAGAATGTTACATTGCAGAAGAAGCAATATAATTTGTAGCGAGTATATATCATATCTTGAGGCGGTAGGAAATCTGCTTGCAAGGAAGGACAACGTTAAAGATGGCAAACCATTGCCTGGAGGTCGCATTGTTGAATTTGATCGTGAAGAATGGCAACAAGCCCATTTATATGTTTTGGAGAATACAGATGAAATTCAACCTTATATTGAGTAGGCATCTTTGTCATGAATTTTCTATTTATTCATTGTATGAATATTGTTAGAAAATTGTATGATAAGTTTGTTATGATGTCTTGACAGTGAGCATATGGAGTGGTTACAATCACAACATCCCCTTAAATCTAAAAATAAAAAGTGGTTGCAGGACAAACATAATCAGACATTTATCCAATGGTTACAGGAGAAGGTAGAAGTTGTAGCAATATTATTGTAGTTATATTCTAACTTATTCAGATGTTAAGTTTGATTTTAATAAATCTGAAACTTCGCAGGTTGGCGGTCAATTTAATAAAAAAGAAGACATTTCACAAACTATGAAGTGGATAGCACAAGGGCCTAGCCACCATGTGCTTAAATGTTCTGGCTACGTTATTAATGTTTGACAACGCTCGAGTTACCCAAAATAGTAGAGTTAGTCTTGTAGCTATGACAATGCAGATTGCAAGTTCGAAAGATAAGAATCCTATAGTAGGGGACATGTGTTTCTATGGAGTTATCACAGAAATATGGGAGCTTGATTATCACAGTTTCAACATTCTAGTATTCAAGTGTGACTGGATCGATAGTAAGGGTGTTAAGATTGATGAACTTGGTTTCACATTGGTGGACCTTAATCGAGTTGGGTACAAATCAGATTCTTTTATTTAGCTTCACAGGCCAAGCAAGTATTTTATGTAAAAGACCAACTTGATCCTCAATGGTATGTTATTTTGTCCATGGGTCAAAAAGACTATATGCACAAAGAAGATGATGAAGACCTGGACAACACAATGGAACATCATCCCTTTGCTAATGCGTCAATGAATACTGATATATTATTTGATGTTGGGGATGATAATAATATGTGTTATAAAAGAGTAGGTTGTGAAGGGGATTGGGTTGATAAGTAAATATTGGACACAAATTTTTTATTATATTTGACATTAATGAATTCTATTTTTTGAACTCATACGATTACTTCAGCCTATTTTTACTGATACAATCTACTTATTTTGTTTGACATATATCGTAAAATCTTCTCTACTTATTTCTTTGACATGTATAGTTTGATCCAAAATGCTTTCATATTATTTCATAGCCTTTTTTCGGCCACCTTGCAGACATCAAGCATGCCTAATATGACACCTTCCAATAATAACAAAAAGAGGACATCAAAAGAGGTATGCATCATA
Source organism: Iris pallida (assembly GCA_029216955.1). Classification (NCBI taxonomy): domain Eukaryota; kingdom Viridiplantae; phylum Streptophyta; class Magnoliopsida; order Asparagales; family Iridaceae; genus Iris; species Iris pallida. Next base: position 9,930,329 of record JANAVB010023995.1, on the reverse strand, counting down.
TTATGTTTTGTTGGTAAGTGCTATCTTCATAGTTCGTACTGGTAGCCGTGGATGGTTTGAAAGCTTTTTATTTCATATTATTTTTTTTTATAAAGTTTGTTATGATGTTAGTGGTACATATTGGTGTGATGTCTTCTTGTGAATTCTCTTGTATGCTGATATCTTTGGTAATCTATTCCTGAAACATATATATGGGGTAATTTGATGCTCTTATTGGAGGATGATGCTCTTGGAAACTTTGATGACTATATTCTCTTATACATAGAGAATAGTTATAAACTCGATTTACAGAAGCTCTCTAGAAGCATGGAGTAATTTAGGTTTTGTAAATTGATCAGGACTTGTTGCATGCATACAGTTGTAGTTATCTAAAGTGCAAATGAATGAGGTCCATGATCATTGGGAGTGTCAAAAGTCATGTAAAACCTATATTATATATAAAGGGGTACCTTCTTTATGGTTTTTCTCTATAATAGTACCAAATATTTCCATTACTAAAACTTATAGTTTTTTTTCCTGGGTGGACTAATTCGTTGAACTCTGTGTACTTTGTCATAATTTAGTTTTTGCTTTTGCTTGTGACTGCTTATTGTTTAGGAAATATTTTGTAGATATGTCAGCTTGGGTGAGGAGCATGCCTCAAGGAAGAGGGACTCTGGACTGTGTACTAGTTACAAGTAATTTTGCATTAGTATGTTGAAAGCACAAAAAATAAAATATATTATTCACTGTTCTTACTAAATACAGAATTTGATCTTTATTTTTGAGGAAGCTAAGGCCTCGAGTCTCCTTTTCTATATTTATACAATTAACATCTGTTTTTTAGATTCAAAATTTTGAAACCAATTTTGGCAAGTGAGAATATGGGGTTGTGACTTGTTACATGTTACAATTTACAGTAGTTACACTCTGTAAGTGGTTGTTGAATATAAGACCCCTTTTCTTTTCTTTTCCAATGAATGGCCAATTGTCATAGGTAAGAGATGAAGTTCTAATTGTAGAATCAGCAAGGGTTAAGTCAAATGATTAATCCTTAAGCAAGGAACTATTGCTAATACTGAATATTGTAATAGAATGTTTTTGTCACATGCTTGTTTTTATCATAGGTTATAGAGATGAACCCTCCCCAAGTGGAGGAAGCCCAAAAACAAAAAGCAATAAGAGATCCTATAAAAATGGAGAGAACTATCAAGCGAAGAAGTGATAGAATGAAAAAATTGTCATATTCAATGAGGCCGGATAGCCTATTGGGGAGGCTGGTGTAGAATGTGTTAGCTTGATTGGGGTTATTGCACGTTCTATGATACCCACTACTTATGAGGATTGGCGAAAAGTCCCTCAAAATATTAAAGACAATGCATGGTCGTCGGCGGAGGTAACTTTTATTTATGTAGAAAAACTTATTTTGAGTTCATTTATTAGTACTTATTAGTTCTAAACTGTAGTAATCTTCATATGCAGCAATCTTTTCTCGTTGATCCAAGAGCTAAAAAAATTAATGCAAACAATGGGTGTTGCATCAAAATCATTCTGACATACATTGACAGCTTATGTTCTTGCAAATATGGACAACCTTGCAGTTCTTAGAAATCCCCCTCGAAACTATGATTTATCAATCAAAATGAATGGTCCAAGTTTGTGACAACTCGTCTTTCTAACGACTTTCAGGTATCATAGTGTTAAATATGTTTAACTTTGTAACTTCAGAAATTCTTACTTACTGTAAACAAATTACATTATTATTTCAGTCCCGGCGCAAAGAGCAACAAAGCCGGAGAATGAAGCATGTATATAACCATAGGCTATGCCGGTTTAAGAGAAGAAATTATAAGTGATCTAGTAATGAGTTTTATATATCTCAATTGGAATTTAAAGTCATTATTTTATAGAATGTTCATTTTACATAATGAGTTTTTCTAAATAACAGAAGAAAGACGGTACGTATACTAAGGACCAAGTAGACTGTTGTCTATTTTGGAAGCTAGCTTGAAATAAGCAAAAGTAGGATGTAGGCACCATTTCTACAAAAAAAACTAGGGGTGGTAATGAAGATGCTGATGTAGGTGATGATCCATCGATAGTTTATGATCCAGTCACACTGGTAATGGTGGATAAGATTGTAAGCAAGTCTTAACTGTATTTCATTTTCATTCTTTTTGCACAACTTCATATTAAGATACTAACATAAATTCCTTCTTTTCATAGGATGAAGTGAAGAAAAAATTAAGTTCTGGAGAGTTGTTCATTCCTCAAAATATAGATGCTTTTGGATATGTAATGGAGAGGCCCGAGCACAGTGATCGTGATACGACCATGGGAAAATATGTCACCCCAAGATCTTTTTTCAACAATCCTAAAACTCCGGGTGGTTGGGAGGAGGAGAAAAAGAAGTTGCTTGTTGAGATTGAGAGAAAAAATAAAATGATAAACAACTTACTTTTACAAGGTCTCTGTGCTACGTCGTTATTCGATACCGGTTCCAACTTTCCAATTCCTCCAATCCCTACCGTGAATGCACCGAGTTATGCCTCCAAAGGATCGCAGAGGCCAAGGATCATGAACCAGGTTTATTTCATCCCCTCTTTCAATTTTAGTGTAAAGTAGACACAGACTATCTACTTGAACTTTTCTTTCTATTTGTTTATTTATAGAAAGTTGGACTTTTTCTATCTACTTGAACTTTATTGTCTACTTGAACTTTTCTGATACCACACACTATCTACTTGCACTTTTCTTTCTACTTAAATTTTATGGAAAGTTGGAATTTTCTGTCTACTTGAATCAGTGTCTACTTGAACTTTTCTTTCTACTTGAACTTTGCTAGAAAGTTGGACTTTTTTGCCTACTTGAACTTTATTGTCTACTTGAACTTTTCTGATACCACACACTATCTACTTGAACACACACTATCTACTTGCACTTTTCTTTCTACTTGAACTTTTCTGGAAAGTTGGACTTTTTTGTCTACTTCAATCAGTATCTACTTTTCTGATACCAGTTCTAACTTTCCAATTCCTCAAGTTGATACTAATTTTCAATATTTGTTTGAACTTTCTGATACCAGTTGAAAGTTTTCTGAAAAGGTTGTAAGCGAAAAATCTCCTCTCCAAACTAATCAAGATATAGATGTCGATGCAACAAAACCTCGTCCGAAGAGTAAAACAAAGGTACTACATGTCAGTTTCTTTATTCTTGAAATCCTAGTAAAATGGAAGTAATAAAGGGAACATGCAATTTTATATATGCTTTCTTTTAATAAGCTAGAAGATTTTCAATTGGCTGTGGGTTCCGTCGACAATATTATTGCCAAAGGAACCATTTTGGAATACAAGCCTGTCACGACCCGCACCCAATGTAAGGGCATGAGAAGTGGGTACGTCCAGCCTACGCCGCAGTGTCGGCGGTAGAATGCTGTCCTAGGTCACAACATATAACAATATATAACTGTACATGTACAATAATATACTCTCTAAAAAGGAGGACAACACAGAAAGTACAACTCAATCACAATGTCTAAGATGGAAATAGAAAGATAAGATAGATAATCTCAACAGAGAACTACAAACGGAAAGAAATAAGTCCGGGTGTTTAAATAACACCAAAATCCAAATATCTGAAATACATCAAGACAAAACAACTAAAACAAGATAGCTAGTCTAGCAGTCTAATCTAGACAATGGGCAAATCCCCAGCAACTGCTGGATCCTCTTGGGGGTCCAAGTCACCAGTGTCATCCAAGCCAGCACCATAATATATGGGGCAGAACTCCTCCTCATCCTCGGTAATATTTTCAATAGGTCTAATTAGGACAGGAACGAATACATATCTCTCACACAGTTCATATCATGATAGGAAATATAAAGCAAGCTATAGAATAAAATACATGAAACACTGTAAGAAATGAACATGAAGACTAAAGGAATATCTGATAAACTAAAATCCAAAAATGGTAAGTAAAGACTGTAAGTGACTAAGTGATTTAGAGCACAAGATGGTTATGTGAACGTCTTGAATTGCACATGACTAAGCTACAGAGTTTGCACATGATTACCTACTTTGGAATTGTTCACATGACCACTTCTAATCCTCCGTACCCCAATCAATACACAAGGATCCAGATAGGTTATGTTATTGTACATAAAAGTTTATACATGAAGCTCATGAGATCATGAGAGTACATGAGAGCACATGAGTGTACATAAATAATAAGAGTCCAAGTAATACATGATGTTCATGAAAAGCACATGACATGATGTATTCGATGCACCCGAGGGGGATAACATCTTATGAAAAGATCCATATAGTACTAATCCATGATAACATCGTGACAACATCAAGTAAAGTAGTCTATAACAAGAATATAATTCCTAGCAGTATGAAACGGTCAGAGAATGTACTCGCCTGATAGTCTGAACAGCTGATGAGAAAAGATGTCCGAAACGGAGTAACTGAGTCCTATTTAGAGCAACCACATGTTACAAAGTGTCTAATACGAATTAAAGAAAGTTTACAATGCATCCTATATGATTGTAGGTCATTCTAGGCCTAAGTCAACTCTTGGTCAACTCTGGTCAACCATTCTAGTCAAACTAGGTCAAATCTAGGTCAACTAGTCAATTAGTCTAGGATTTGGTCAAACTTAAGTCATCATGTCAATTTAAGCCAATTAGATATAAATCTAGGTCAAGGATGACCCACAGTTGACTTTGGTCAACTTGGTCAACTAACTAGTTAAGTGTGCCTAATTAGGCCTATAGGGTTATTTCTAATCACAATTAGCCATAGGCTATAAAATCCTATACCAATATCGTATATATATATATATATATATATATATATATATATATATATATATGTGGGGCAGAACTCCCCCACATATTATGGTGCTGGCTTGGATGACACAGGTGACTTGGACCCCTCTCGCGGCACCGCTGCCCCCCCTCCACGGCAGCGCCTGCGGCGGCGTCCCTGCAGTGTCCCGCGCACCCGGCAGGGTCAGCCTCGTGCCTCCCTGCCTCTGCACCCTCCGGCGGCTCAGGACCAGGAGTGCTGCTCCCGACGCCTCCTCCTCCAGCCGCCCCCCCCCCCCCCGCTGCGCACCCGCCGCCCCCTCCACGGCAACGCCTGCCTTCCTCTCTCTGCAGTGGCCCCACGCATCTACCGGCGGCTAAGGAGCGGCCCCATCTCCGGCCTCCGCTGTGATCCCCGCGAATGGCGACCACGTGCTGCAACCCTCGGTGAGCGCTGTTTCTCCCTTCCCGAAGTTGGCCGGTCGAGCAGCGGCGCCACCGTCGCCCCTCCAGAGCGGTGCTGCCCCCCTCCCTACTCCGGTCTCCGGCGCTCACTCCGCCTCATGCTGGAGGACACCCCCTCCCTACTATGGTCACCGGCGGTAGGCTATACCAACCGGCGCCCGGTGGTCGAGCTCCTTGCTCCCTCCTCCCTCCCCTCACCCTCCCCCTCGAGCTCCCTGCTCCCTCCCCTCACCCCTCGTTGGTTTCCCCTCCGCCATCCCCTTCCTTCCTCCCCTCACCCACCCACCCTAGTAGCTCTCCCAGCCGCGCCTCTCTGTGCCGGCCTCCACCGCCGGAGCCCACCTAGCTCCGGTCGTCTCGCCGGGGAGGGGAGGGCGAGGCCCCCTTGAGTAGTGCGCCCCCCACCCCCTCGGGCAGAGCAGCAACCATCGGGCGGTGCACCCGCTCCTCTCGGGCAGTGTGTTGCCCAGCCTCGGGCAGAGTGCCCCTCTGTTTCGGGCAGTTAACCCACGTCGCGGGCTTTGAACCCGCTCCCCTTCAGACTTTTTGTTTTTTTGAAATTTCGGTGGCTTCGATTTTTCAAATTTTGAAATTTTGAATTTCTTATTTTGTAATTTCCTACCTTGCTTTTAAAAAAAACATTAAGGGTAACCCCCTCATTTTGTAGAACTTGGGCTATCTTCCGGTTCCAACCTCTCTACTTCCTTTTCAATGAAGACTTTAGCCATTGTTTATATATATATATATATATATATATATATATATATATATATAAACATACCAATATACATATGTATATAAGGAAAGGGATGAAAGGCAAGTGAGTGTGTGTATGCTGTGTTCTAGTAAAGGGGGTGAACCCAAATCTCAGAAATGAGATTGAAAACAAGCCAACTCTAAAGCCTAAACTCAAAGTATCAAATATCAATCCCTAACAAACAACCCATTATCAAATACATAAGCCTAAACCAAAACAAATCAACTCTAAACACAACTTAGAATCGAACTAAAGCTAAATATCAATATCAACTCAGAAATCCGAGTTGAAAACTAAATCAAATCTCCAATTCGAAAACCAAAACACACAAACACAACTCAACTCAAATTGGAAATCGAAAATTCCATTCACTAACCCAACTCAAAACCAAAATCTCAAATTTACATCAATACACCGTGCAAACTAGAAAAAGGGAGGGGGTGTATGTGTGTGTCATGCTCATGCCTAAACAGAACCAAAACAGTGTCCACAATGTGTCCAAACAGTGCGTATACGAAACAGTGCTCGTGCACGTGTGTGCAGGGTGTGTCGAGCACTGTAGGACTCGTCGTGTCCAATGGAAAGCCATATGCATTTAGGGCCTTGAGTCATGTCCACGAGTCACCATGTCGCGTGTCCACACGCGTATCGGGGAGGGGCTGCACGTGCGTGTGCGCGCGACCTCGTAGGGAGGTGTCGACCCCAATAGGACACGACACACGCCACCATATGTCATGTGCTCGTGTCCATGGATAGCCTAGGTATAGTGCTAGGTGTTGGCAATATTCATCGAGTCCACGTGTCCTCGTGTCCGAGTTATAAACCCGTGTCAGAGCCAAAAATCACGCATGTGCACAGCAAGCCGAATCCATGCGGCCTCGATAACTTCCCAACCACTCCATTAAATCACCCCAAATTTTGGGAGTATGATGTCAGGCATAGCCCCCATGTGTCCACTAATTTTTACCCCAAACCGTATCGTGTCCATTAAGTTATGGCACTCAAGAGGCAGGACAGAGCACGGTGGCTCGTGCTACGTCCCCGTGTCCGATTTGGACATGAAATCCATGCCAAAACAAACTCAAAAATAGGGTTTTGGAATCCCCACATATAGGGCTACAAATATATGAAATTAGTTTTGAAAAACAATAACTTTTAATTCTATGAGGCATTTCATCAAACGCATGTTATAATACACTGACACGCCTTCGATACACATATCAAACGGACACAAAATCTTACCAAACTACATCTATAGGTCTAGGGTACCTAGAAACATGCTTCTATGAAGAAAAATCAGAATTTAAATGAGTTTAGAAGCATTTACCTATTGAAAGTTTGAATATCAATATAAAAGCACTCCAAAAGCCTCGACACCCAAAATCCTACGGTCAAACGCCTCTAATTCCTTGCTAGCTAGCCTCCAACAAGTTCTTCTCTTTCAGCAACATAATTCGTTTGGTCCAAATCAGATGAAAGATGAGAAAAATAGGCTACTTTGAGGAAAGTGGAAAATTAGGGTTTGTAAAAGAGACTTGGTGGCTACAAGTTATGAATATATAGAGAGGGAGGGATATTTGGTCGGCCACATGCTACTGCTAGGGTTAGGGTTAGGGTTTAGGTATGGGCCAAAAACTTCACTTAAGTTTAATAGAAAGCCTTTTAGCAAAAAGCCCAAAAGCAATATATTAAAAGAACCTAAAATGAATTCAAAAGTTTCCTAATTAGGACTAAAACTTAAAATTCAAATCTAACTTGATAATTAAGTTTCTAAAGTCATGGTTAGCCTCTAATCCTAGTTAGCTAAGGTTAAACCAACTACTAACACAAAAGCACCAAATAAAATATTATCAAAAATTCAAAATCACACAATTACTAAAATATCTCTAATCTAGAAAAGTGGTAGTGACAAATCTACCCTCCTTAAATAATTTCGTCTTCAAAATTAAAGGCAAAACTGAATAGATGAGAAGGATAAAAAAATTATACCTCAAGGCTGAAAAAGATAAGGGTATCGCTCGCACATCTCATCCTCCCTCTCCCAAGTAGACTCACCTGGAGAGTGATGCCTCCATGCAACATGAACGAAGGGTATCATCTGATTCCTCAGCACCTTCTTCCGTCGATCTAGAATCTCCACAGGTTATTGTAGATAACTAAGAGTAGGGCCCACCTTGATCACAAAATGATCTGGTATATGGCTGGGATCTGCCACGTACCTCTCAACTGCGACACGTAAAACACGTTGTAAACTTCCTCTAGTGCAGGTGGCAAGTCTAGTCTGTAAGTCATGGCACCAACTCTCTCACAGATAACAAAAGGTCCAATGAAACGCGGGCTAAGCTTTCACCTCCACCAAAGCAAATAGTGCCTCATGTCACAGATATCCTCAGGAATACGAGATCTCCAACCTAGCACAAATATGGTCTCAAACTTAACTATAACAATCATATGATCAAACAAAATCACAAAATAAACAAATTCCTAAGCCTAAGCCTAAGTTGTACCTCAAACTCCAAAGGTCTCCGATGGATATCGGCCTAATGTCGCTGTCTGTCCTGCGCCACACGAAGTCGATCTCTGATAATCTTTACCTTCTCGGCTGCGTCCACAACCATCTCAGGTCCCAATAAAGCTCGCTCTCCAACGTCATCATACGACAAGGGAGTATGATATCTATGCCCGTATAATGCCTCAAATGGTGACATCTCAATGCTGGCCTGAAAACTATTGTTGTATGTAAAGTCTACCAAGTGCAATTGATCCTCCAAGAAACCTTCAAAATCTATGACACAAGTCCGTAGTATGTCCTCGAGTGTCTGAATAGTCCTGTCTGACTGTCCGTCTGTCTGAGGGTGGTATGCAATACTAAACTTGAGCTGAGTGACCATACAGACTCTGCCAAAAATGAGAAGTAAAGCGACCAGTCCAATCCGAGACAATGTTCACCGAAACTCTATGCAGTTTGACAATCCAGCTCACGTATATCTCTGCTAGCTTATCCGTAGACAAGCCCACTTTGAATGGGAAGAAGTAGGCTGATTTGTTAACCTGTCAACGATGACCCAAATTGCGTCTTTCCCCTCTGGTGTACGTGGCAATCCTGAAACAAAGTACATCGTAATATATTCCTACTTCTATTCCGGAATGGGCAATGGCTGTAACAGTCCTCCTGGCCTCTATCTTTCTGCCTTTACCTGCTGGCAGACTAAACATCAGGCTACGAAGCGTGCTACCTCCTACTTTATCCCATACCACCATACATACTCTTCAGATTCCTATACATCTTATTGGCACCTGGATGCATAGAATACTGAGAATGGTGAGCCTCCTGTATAACCTGCTCCCGAAGGTCTCTACTAGGTACACACATCCTGGAACTGTACCTTAATGCGCCATCCTCTGCAAAGACAAACTCATCCACAAGTCCTGCTCGAACCTGCTCTTGAATACACCACAGAGCAACATCGTCGAACTGAGTCGACTTGATCCTCTCCATCAAGTCCGACTGAGTCTGCAGACCCCACATCTGCATCTCAACTCCCGACACTATCACCTCGATCTCCAGGCTCTCCATATCTGCTAACAAGTGACGATCTACCGTCAAACACATGGCTACCGGATACTTACTCAAGGCATCGATAACCACGTTGGCCTTCCCTGGATGATACTGCAATAAAATGTTGAAGTCCTTCATCAACTCCAACCATCCCCTCTGCCTCATATTGAGCTCTTTCTAGGTAAATACATACTTCAAGCTCTTGTGGTCTATGAAGATCTCTACTCGCTCTCCATATAAATAGTGCTTCCACAACTTAAGAGCAAAACTAACTACCGACAAATCCAAATCATGGGTAGGGTAGTTCTTCTCATGAGGACATAACTGCCTAGAAGCCTAGGCAATCACCTTCCCATGCTGTTACAAGACACAACCCAGACCCGTTCCTGAGGCGTTTCTGTAGATATTCAACTTGCCTGATCTTGATGGCAATGTCAGAATCAGGGCTATCGTCAACCGCTTCTTCAACTCATCAAAAGCGACCTGATACTCCTCTGACCAGATAAACTCTGCGTCCTTCCGGGTTAGCCTAGTCAATAGCTCTGCAACCCGGAAGAAATCCTGAACAAACCTTCTGTAGTAGCATGCCAATCCTAGGAAGCTTCTGATCTTCGCAACTGAACTCGGTGCTGTCCACGCCTCAACTGTCGTGTTCTTCCTCGGTTAGACTGAGATCCCGTCCCCAGTCACAACATGACCTAGGAAATCAACTCGATCCAGGAAGAACTCACACTTCGAGAGCTTGTCGTAAAGCTCCTCCTTCCTGAGAGTCTTCAAAACCACTCTCAAGTGCTCCTCATGCTCCTCTGGAGTCTTTAACTACACCAAGATATCGTCGATGAACACCACCACGAACTTGTCCAAGTACTAGTGGAACACCTTATTCATCAGGTTCATCAACACCGTCGGGGCGTTAGTCAACCCAAACGACATTACCATAAACTCAAACTGGCCATACCGCATCCTGAATGCTATCTTCTAGATATCTTCCTTCTTTACCTTCACCTGATGGTAACCTGACCTCAGATCAATTTTAGAAAATACCCTTGCTCCGTTCAACTGATCGAACAGATCATCGATCCTCGACAGCAGGTACTTGTTCTTGATCGTGAGACTGTTGAGAGCCCTGTAGTCGATACACATCCGTACCGACCCATCCTTTTTTGGTACAAAGAGAACCGGTGCACCCCAAGGAGAAAAACTTGGTCGGATGAAACCTTTGTCCTGCAACTCATCCACCTACTTCTTTAACTCCACCAACTCGCTGTTGTTCACTCTATAGACGTGATGAGATATCGGTTCTATGCCAGACACCAAATCTATAGAGAACTCTACATCTCTGTCCGAAGATAACCCTGGCAACTTCTCCGAAAATACATCCATGAACTCAGATATCAATGGATGGACACGCTCTGCTCCTCTACTGAGACTCCACAAAAAACTCCATTGCTCTGCTCCGTCTCCCGTCTGGCGAACTCAAACTCTGGCTCTCCTGGTGAACGAAAAAGAACTCTGCCACCACGACAATCTATATAGGCATGGTGCCTTCTCAACCAATCCATCCCGAGTACTATATCATAGTTCGGTAATGGCATTACGAACAAACTCACATCCAGTTCTCGACCTCCCAAAACTACTCTCTGATCCTTGCAAATATTACTGACGAGGATGATACCATCCCCAGTCGTGATCTTGCAAGTCCTAGGCAATAATTTAGAAGAAAGATAGCATCTAATAGCAAATGATACAGACACAAAACTATGGAAAGCACCCGAATAAAACAAAGTAAATGCGGGAATAGAGTCGAGAAAAATAGAACCTGCAATCAGATCTCCTACTGCCTCTGCATCCTCAGCTGACATGGCGAAAGCTCGCCCCTGTTTGCCATTAAAACTCTTTGGTAATTGATGTTTCTCATTACAAACAAAACAGAGTACAATGTAGTACTTAGACGTAGTCCTAGGAGTACACTTTTATTTTTATCTGGGGACGGTACCGATGGAATGAGTGGTAATACGATGACTCCGTTGACAATCAGACGACAATCTCGAAGTCTCTGAAGGTTTGGGTTGCTCTGGATGCCGGTGCGTTGCGAGGAGAAGTGGACGTTGAGTGTCTCTTCTGGCCTATGTATGTAGATATAACAGTCTGTCTTTATATATATATATATATATATATATATATATATATATATATATATATATATATATATATATATATATATATATATATATATATATATCTGTCTGTGTCTATCATGAAGGAATGGTCCTTCTATTTATAGATAGTAGGCTGGTTGCTCACGCGCGTATATGTCGGATGCGCCTGGACGTGGGGACACCACGTGGCTGATACTAGCGGGGGTACAGGGACGATGTACCCCAGGTTGTAGTAGAATCTACTCGAACTGCTTCATTGGACTGCAGAAGAGCTGACACATGGCAGTTGCTGAGATTTGGTTGTTGATGAGATCTTGGGTGATTAGCACCCATTCTTTGAATAGAACTGAGTCAAAGGACACGTGGCGTATGCCTCTGGCTCAAAGATCTCAATTTTGGAGGAGAGTGATCTGTCGGGTGCACCTAGGATTGGGCGTATGGAGGCGACTTAGTCCTATGAGTTTTAGGCATCATAGACAAGTCTAGGTGCATGGCTTTTGAGGCACATGTAGAGCTTCGCATCAGGGTGCACCTAAGATCAGACACAGAAAAGGCGACTTGGTCTCTTGACTTTAGGAGTCATGATCAAGTCCAAGTACATGGCTTTTAAGGCACATGCAAAGCTTTATCTTCTCTTGCTTAAGATGAAAAGTGAGCTGAGGGAGCGTATGTCTACTGGAGTGCATATCGTCTTCTGGACGCATTGTCATGAGGCACATACGACTGATCGGTCGACCACGTAGCAATTGTTGCCGAACCAAGGTGTAATTATGGTACTGACATTAGCAACACTTCATTTTCTGTACAGGGCTGCTGATTGTACGACTCTTGAAATGCGTTGCCGTCTTTGTCATTCAGCATTAAATGCTTGATGAAGAGGGTTGCATTGGTTAGTGCCAATCTGGGCGCATGGTTCTATGGCCCGCTAGGTTCATCAATGGAGGGCACATGATATCGATGATGCATCTACCAATGTGTCGTATCCTCTTTGGCCTGCCTGTTGAGTTCTGCGAGGCATTAATGGTTGCCTTGACTTAGACGAATACGAGACGACGGATGCATTTGCTATTAATGCAAATTCATTGGAAGGAATTTGAAACGTTGGCCATTTGGCACTCGGGTGTAGGCTGCCCGTGCTTATAAATAGCCGCATAAGGGAAAACTTTGCTTTCATTCTTCATTTCGATGTAAAGATGAACTTGGCCGGAGCTCTGCCTTGGCAAACTGCCGAACTCAAGCTCTCCCCGAGGGTGAAGATGTGCTGCCCAGTCTTCCCATCGCTCTTAGCTTCTGTGATAGTGTCTGTTGCATCCAAATATCGGGATCGTCGAGTCCCGACACAGGCTGATGGTGCCTTTTGTATCCAAAGATTGGGGCAGCCGCGCTCCGTCTTTCATTATGCTTGCAGAGCCACAGGCTGTCGAGTGTACCTATTGCTTCCAAAGACCGGGGCATTGTGCTACGATCTTTGTCGAGCTAGGAGAGCTCCTCCTCCTGCTACACAAAGGCTGATTAGTATTGATGCTCTTGCGCCTTAATGATGAGATGATACGCTTGGATGAGACATCAGAGTGATGCGTCTGACGGACGATGCGCCTGGCATGGGGCACATAGCAGTTGCCACGCCTGGCTGTAGCTTTAGAATCTTTCTTTTTGTAGAAGTTCTCCTTTGTAAAACCTTTCTTTAAACATGTAATAGACTTTCATATGAAATAAAAAGCCTTAATTTTAATGACTTTAAACTTGTACTGTTCTTTGCTGTGCCAAGTATCTGTTGGAGCTTTCTGGTGCATTTGAGTTGGTCGTATGGTTGGGTTGAGCACATAGGGATTATGGCCTATAGATGTGCCTGAAATTCTATGCTTCTACAAGACCCCCTTCAAAGTTTTCAAAACTTTATTGCCAAGTTTTGGAATACTTTGAATAAGAAGCATATGAAGCAATGACTCGGGGAGTATGCCCTTCGCCTAGGCACATGGCTCCTCTTGGCGTATAGTTGTTTTGCGCGTCGCTGGGGACGCTTGTTGCTTAGGCGCATACTTCTAGGGCGCATGCTTCTTCTGAAGAGATAATGTCTTGATCTTAGAAAAGATTAATAATGATCTTTTGAAGATAAGCAGCCGTTAGTTTCTTGATACCTGAAGCAACTGATTGCTGATGTCACGCCTCATCGGTTTACACGCGAGGCCAAGCCTATAAATAGGCGGCTGTGAGGAGAGAGAGTCTTCTATTTTCTGCAAAAGCTTTCTTCTTCCTCAAAGCTCTTTTCTCCTTCTTCTTTGAGAACTTTTAGTCCTCTCGAGAAATGGCTCCCAAGACTCCTCGAGGCGGTGCTACTGGCCGAGGAAGGGGCCGAGGCAAGGAACCCTTAGAGTTTGACATGGAGGACGCTCTCGTCGTCATGGCGACCCACGCCAACGTTCGCCCGGAAGTGCTGGATGGGTATTCTCTTGCCTTGGTCTTTGTTGTAGAGATGTTGAGGTGACCCGACTACGGATGAGTTGCCTCATGTCAATATGTTTTGGCTGACCACATGGATATTTGTCCTGATGATGTGCCGATCCCCTTTTAGCTGACGTACATGGACTTAGGTCTTGATGATGCGCTGAAGCTTTATTTGCTGACGCGCATGGGCTTAGGTCCTGATGATGCGCTGAAGCTTCACTTGCTGATGCGCATGGACTTAGGTCTTGATGATGCGTCGAAGCTTCACTTGCTGACACGCATGGACTTAGGTCCTGATGATGCGCCGAAGCTTCTCTTCAATTACACCCAGACTTTTGATCCTGTGTGTCTTTGTTGGGATTATCTCTATGCATATGGGTTTCATCCCAGTTGATGTGCCAGAGATTCTGATACGGCTCAGATGCTCATGTTGGGCTTCTAAGTTCTTTTAGTCTTTTGCCTGATGGCTTTGTTTTATTTTGTGTGACAGTGTCGATGACCATCCCCTGCTGAACGAAGTTCTTTTGGACCATGCGCTCTGTCAACTGGGCGTGGATTTTGATGAGGAGGTTGTGAACCCGGCCATGGCTGCTATTATGTTGGATTAGTCTCTGGAGAGGATGGCCCAGATTCGCGAGCAGTACTACACTTTCCTCCAGGGCATGATGAAGAGAGGGAGACTCAAATCTGCTAAGTCTGAGAATGAGTCCTTCTTGAAGCCCAAATTTATGTTCAGAGACCGCCTGACTTCTGCCGAAGCAAAGGTGTTGAAGATCAGGGAGGACTGGTTCTTCAAAGCCAGAGGCGTAAACATGTATATCAAGCAAGCGGAGCGCCAATTACATTTGACGGCCTCCCGTAGTCTCTCTTCAAAGAGAAGGATGGATTGGGAACTCACTCCCTCTCAAGGAGGTGCCGTGGCTGGTACTATACGGCTCGACACCTCTTCCAACTAGAGGGATACCTTGACGGCTACGCGAGCCGGGACCTCTTATTATTGGCAAACTTTATGTCTCGGGGGTATCTATAGTGATGTTCCCACCGATACTTTTGTGTTCAATGCTTCAACCATCGTCAATCGTCTGGCATCGGCCAAGCTATCATACACGAAGGGAGAGTTTTGAGTCGAGGGTTGGTTCCACTATGTGCAGAAGTAGGATGAGTTGACTCGTTGGATTCTGACGAAGTTTAGGACCGATCTCAGAAAGATTAGTCTTACTGCTGCTGTTCGTGCTACTCAGGCAGGCATAGACCTGAATAAGAACATGTTTATCGCTCTTCTGGAGATGTATAATACCCACAACGGCACTTTTTCACTCCTATAGGGGAGTTAGGACTGGCGCTACACGAGATGTACGAGGTCTCGAAGCTCCCTTAGGGGTCTGAACCCTATGAGGAATATTTTCCCTCGAACGAGGAGTTATTGGCTTTGGAAGAGAAGAACCCTGAGATGATGGCGGTCTTCAAGGAGGTCGCAAGCCATCATTACCTGCTTCAGCGCAGAAAAAAAAGGTGGGGTACAGCCCCATGTGAATGCTTGGAGGGAGTATGTCTTCAAACAAGACTTGGCGGATCATTCGAAAATCCATTTTACGACTCCTCAGGGGTTCTCCCATACTGAGGTACTCGCTGAGATGTCTAGGCTCAATGAGAAGAACCCTCGTGAAAACGAGGACCTGGAGCCATCCGAGCACATCTATAACTGTTTCTGGCACTGTGCTCACAAGATGACTCCAAAGGCCGTATTGGCGTCCTTTCTGATGCTTTGGCTCCGTGACTATGTATTTGTCGGTGGGTCCGGTTCCTTGGAGAGAATATCCAAAAATCTCATTTTGCCGGCTGTAAAGCTGGTCTTTGGTTATCCTCTGGCTCTGCTTCCCGTTATGGTGTGCAACCTGAAGCAAGATTTGAGAGAATTCACCGATGATGTAATAGGTAAGAAAGGCAAGAGGGGTAATTTCCTTCGTACGGAGCTGCCCTTCCATTACCTGATGGGATGGCTGATTTTGCATCACCCCAACATAATGACTCCTGGGTCAGCCGAGGAGCACGAGGAAAGTGACGCTTTTATCCGTCGCTTCTATAGGCAGAAGTGGTTGCATACAGGGGTACCAGTCTGCAGGAGGGTTCTGTCTTATCTTCAGGGATGGAAGATTACCAAGGTCGCTCCAACCTTTGATGGTTGTGAGGCGGATGAGGAGCTGGAAGATGCCGACGAAGATGCAATTTCTTTGGCGCCATGGGGGTTCCACTGGTTGCGGAGCATCCGGCCTTCATACCTTGTGTATCAGAATCGAAATTACTACTTCTTGGAGCCATATTCGCCTAGTTGCTTCGTACTCTAATTCAGCTATACCCAACTAATGTTGAAAACCCCCAGTAGCTCTCTGGGATTCGTTGGGAGTTTACTGGATGGTGTCCGGGGTGGCAATATTACAATACCGGGTGCACTAGGGTACGATTCATGCTGCCAGTCCGTAACCCCCAGCCACATATATTGTATTTTGTCATAAAGTTTTACTGTTTGATAAATACCGTTCCCGTTGAATTTGACCGGGAGACCAGTTTCATTGTCGGTACGTACCTCGAGGCTTCGGATTGTATGCTGGCGATGGCTCGAGCTTATCATCCTCCTGAAGTGACAGCATACAAGACTGCCCCTGTGACACCGACAGAAAGCTCTCAGGAGGATCCCTCGGCTAGACCATCGAAGAGACGTGCCCCGATGAAGGCAGATTCATCTGACTCAAAGAGGTCCAAGAAGGCCTTAGTTACGCAGGTACGGACTTCGACGGCTCCTGCAGAACCAGCTTC
The DNA here is from genome assembly GCA_029216955.1 of Iris pallida. Lineage (NCBI taxonomy): Eukaryota > Viridiplantae > Streptophyta > Magnoliopsida > Asparagales > Iridaceae > Iris > Iris pallida. Next base: position 9,913,340 of record JANAVB010023995.1, on the reverse strand, counting down.
CACAGTGGTATGTGCATTGTCAGCAGTTTGGTTCGATTCTTTCCTCTTTCGCTTATATGTCTCTTCTTTTGCAGGAGAAGAGGAAACCCCGGTCGTCGAAACCAGGTCCAAGTCAACCAAAGAAAGTGGCAAGCTCGCCTGATGAGTGTGTTCCTTCGATCGTCCTATCCCCTGTGAAGGAGACTTTGGATGATGTTGTCACCGTAGAAGTCCCCAGTACCTTGGGATACGGTGGAGATGATACTGCAGGTGGAGCGGCACCTGAGGATGTTGACCCCTCTCATCGGAGAGGTGGAGCAGAGTCTTCACAGGGAGTGAAGCAATCTACTGTAGGGTCCCCCAAGATTGGCGTGGGGGAGCTCAAAAGAAGTTGTTAGACAAACCCCACCTGATGAGGAGGAAGAATGGAACTCGTCTTCCCTAGACGGCGCTCCTGAAGAAGATGTTGCTGGGGATAATCCCGCAATAAGCTGAGAGGAATGTGCCAAGAAGTCGACCGCTAGAACCCTCTCTTGGGGAGGCTTTGGAGAGCCCAATTTCAAAGGCTGCTCCATTGTCTAGCTCTGTTTTTGCCCCGGTGGGTGATATGACTCGCCTGTCGAGTCTGACTCCTGTCCTGAGAATTGATACTGATGAAGGGGGAGTAACTCGACTGCCGAGCCCTACTCCAGTTTTAAGTGAGAAAGAGGCGGGAGGATCTTCTCTCTTGCCCTATGTCAAAAACCCTTCGTTGACGGTAGAAGGATGCGCTCCTGCTGCCAATGTGGCTGCCGAGGCTGCTGTGGCGGGCTCAGTTATTGTGGGGCTGCCTGATGCCCACTTAAATAAGGGCAAGAGCCCTCTGGTGGAAGGTGCACCCCTTCTCCCTCCTGCCTGGGGGAAGGTATCGGTTCCTCAGGGAGGTTCATAGGTCGTAATTACCGAGACTCCGATTTCTTCTCCTGAAGATATAAGATCTGAGGCTCCTACGAGCCAAGATGCGACTGCACCCTCAGCCTCAGGTGTGGGAGCTTCTGCAGGAGTTGCTCCCTTGGCTCTTATAAAGGCTCCGACAACTCCTGCAATGATGCCTCAAGTGCTGGATGATGCAGATGAATACATAAGATTCATGGTCGATGCCGTCTACAAGATGTTGCGACGGGGGGTGTTGGCTATGTTGGACGAAGGTGGAAGATTTGCGACTGTGAGGTGCATGGCACTCCTATTTATCCAGCAGATCCGTAGTTACCAAGGCCATGATCATATGGCCGAGATCTTGAAAGCCTCTATGACCGAGCTCGATCTTCGCCTGACAGAACTCTGAAACATTCGGCAAAACAATTTTTTGCTTTAATTGAGGAAGAGTAGAATAAGCTGGAGGCTGTCGTTGAGTTGGCTCACTCTGACACCATGGCTACCTGGGAGCAAGAGATGGCCGATGCTTTAGACAAGGATGAGAGTTTATCCTCATCGATGGAGGAGAAGGCCAAACTATGAGAGTCTTTGAAGGTCAATCTCACGGAAGTTGATACGCAGATTCGTCATCTATAAGAGCAACTAGCCCAACTTTTGGCTGATTCTGAACAGGCGCAGGCCGAACATGTCCAGCTTAAGGAGAAGACGGCGAGGTGCACTCACCACGCGACCCTCTTGCTTCATCAGAAGAAGGAGTTGGATGACAAGTTCGCCGTAGACCTTACTCCTGAGGCCAGGCACGTAATACGCCAGGAAGCTGAGCGTCGCGTTCTGGCGACTGTGGAGACTAAAGCTCAAGCCTCGCAGCATCGGGTTGACGAACTGATTGCTGATCCTTAGTTCTTTTGCCTTTTTGTTTTGGAGACACTTTTGTTCTTTTTGATGTAGGTTTTGAAAAAATATAGCTCTGTTATTTCCTTTGTTGCAGAAATAAAGAACTATTTGCTTTGTTCAATCTTTTGTGATTTTTGTGGACCTATTATCTGTTGCGCACTTCAGCTTTGGGTACAGATAATAAGTTGTATGATGGACCCACCATATTTACTCAGAGGTAATATGGACTTGATAAATATAGAGAACTTCCCTTGGGGGTTTTATGTGGACTTATTATCCTTGGCATACCTTGGTTTTAGGTACGGACTGATAAGTTGAAAGAGAGGACCAACATATTTACTCAGAGGTAATATGGACATAGTACATATGGGCTAATTGGTGGAGTTTTCCTACTCAGAGGTAATATGGACATGGTAGGAGTGAACTCTGTGTGGTTTTATAGAACAACTCAGAGATAATATGGACGTGGATGTTCTATAGCGTAACAACACAAGGATTGTTGTACGGAATGTTTACTCGGAGGTGATGTGGACGTGGCAAACATTGCCTTAAGCATGATCTTACACAGTGCAAGATCCTGCTTGATGGGGTGTAGAGAAGAAACTCAGAGGTAATGTGGACGTGGTTGTTCTTCTACTGGGGCAGAATGCAACGAAATGGCTGGGTTCCAGAAGCATATGATTTGTCAAAGAAGGGGTGTGAACTTGATTTGGTCAAGTTCACCAATCCTCTCTTTGGGGAGAGGCAGTACGTTCTCGACAGATGTCAAGAATAGTACTTTTTTGAGGATTTGCCGTCGATGGGATGTACGGTTGTCATGTTGGCTGACAGTACCTTCCTGGAGACTGAGCCGATGCTGGTGTCGGAGTCCCAAGTTGAAGTTTTAGATGAGTAAGAATGCATGAAATCCTCTGCTTCTGATTCTTTTAGACTTGTTAGAGGCGTGATGTAGCCGACCCCCCGTCGGGTACGGTGATAGTAATCTTGCGGCTTCCCTTTTGGCACTGAAAGTAGTAGGAGAAGGCGTCGACCTTTGTCGTAGTTTAGACCTTGGCCGCTCTTCAAGTTGTAACCCATCTTTTGGATGAGATACTTGGCTCGATCATTGTATCGGTAGGTTTACATTCTGCCGGTGTCGGGTTCTGGCTCCGTCGGTGGGAGGTCTTGGTGACGCTCGACTTTGCCAAAGATAATGGGCTTCTTGTCCTTGTTTCGAGGCGGAATTATGCAACAGACTCTTTAGTACAAGACGACTCGATTATATGACTCACAGTCGTTATTTGTGTTTGTAACGACTGTAGGGATTTATCTAGAGTGCACATAGTATTCCAATGTGGAAGACTAGAATAATTGAAAGACACACTACTATTGATAAAATACAGGATCATGTCCTGAGGGATTACATCATCAAGGGATAGAGCATCAACATTAGCCGATATGTACTCTCCAAGTTCTTTATCAGTGAGTACTGGAGCAGTCTTGGGAGGTTCAGGAGAGTTTTTCGGGAGCTTTCCCCGTACTGGCTCCTGGGACTATGCTAAGAAGGACGTTGAGGTCTTCTCATGTGGCCTGACGGATGCCGACAACTGAGGAGGTCTGTCTTTGAGCTGTACCTTGAGGGGAGCCTCATTTGGTGTATCGGAAGCTGGTGCCTTTCCCCGTAGCTTGGCTATGAGAGGAGCCGCTGCTTGAGGGGGCTTGCCTTTGAGGCGTATCTTCAACGGAGCTTCATTGGATGTCCTGCCCGAAGAAGCTGACGCCTTCCCGTGGAGTTTGACTACTATAGGGGCCGACGTTTGAGCCGGCCTCCTTTTGAGTCGCACTTTTAGGAGAGCGTTGATTATCATGTCCGCCTCTGAGTCAGCTTTGACCTCAGCTTCTGCTTCATCATCAGCGTCATTGGCTTCATCTTTGATATAAATTGATTTGTACAGATCAGCGTTGATGAAGAAGGCTTCAACCCTCTGAAGGGATCGACATCAGGAAACTCTGTTCGGATGATGCCGCTAGTGGATATGTATTTCATACATTGATGGAGAGTAGATGGCACCACCATGTATTTATGTATCCATGGCCGTTCTAACAGGATGTTGTAGTTGACGTCTGCGTCCACAACATAGCAAGTCACCTCGGTCTGGAGATCGCCGATGTGACACTTCAAGCAGATCTTCTCAAGTGGCTCACTTTTACTAGCGTTGAAGACACTGATGGTAATGTAAGATGCTGTCAGGCGATGCATTGGGATCCCCAACGTCTGAAGTAGATTTCAGGGGATGATGCTGAGAGAAGACCCAGGGTCAATCTGCATTCGATCTACCTTGATGGCACCGACATACCTCGTATAATACAGGGATCTGTTGTGCCTGTTGTTCTTGAGCAGCATGTCCTGTTGAGTGAATGTGATGTTGGGGATGATCTCCCCCACATTATGGCAGTATGGACATGTTGTAGGATCGTCGCCAGGCTGCTTGACCTGACTGATAAAAGACTCGACATCCTTCAAGGCTTCGCAGAGAGCCTCCCGAGTATCTTTGAATAGACGGAGGAGCTCGAATAGGAAAAGCCGTGCTGGAGTATTAGCCAGTTGTGCCAGTATGTTGAAGTTGTGGGGCTTGGCTAACCCCGGAGTCTTGTCTTTTCGAAGAGGCCTGTCGAAGCGGGCCTCCTTCTACTTTTGTTTATTCGCTGCAGGAGGTTAGGATGAACCTTCTCATTGGACAGCTGTGGTAATGATAGGAGGCATCACTTTGGACGGATCCTCCTCTGGTTGGGCGTTCTACTGTGAACGCATTTGTACGGGCAATGCTTTCTCAAGGGAGGAAGTCACCATTCGGCAAGACTTGGTCTTCTTGCCTTTGCTTTTGGAGGTAGAGGTTACCCCCGGTTGAGTCAGCTCTGGAACGAGATCCGGATGAACCCATATGATCTCTCCCTTGGATGTTGTGAGTGGTGTGAGCCCACCCACGTTGTCACGGGTTGGTGGAAGGTCGACTACTTCTATTATCGCCTTTGGGATGGAGACGACGGCATCTTGAGCTGTGGTAAGCGGTAAGGTGCTGAACTGGAGCGACACCATGTTGGCCGAGACTGTCTTCTCCTCGTAATCGAATGCGATGACATTCGCATTGATCATGCGCTGTATGTAGTCTTTGAAGATATAGCAGTCTTTAGTTGGATGTCCAATGAACCAATGGTAGTGACAATACCTCGGGCCGCCGACTATGCCAACTTCGTCAGGATGCTTGGGATCAGGCAACTTTATTTTATTGCCCTACTTCAGTATCTCGAAGATCTGTAAGGTATCCTCATCGTGGAAGGAGTAAACCATCTTTGGTCGTGGCGCGGTAGGAGGCCTCTGGGCAGGACCCTGCGTGCTATTTGACGTATTGACAGTCAACGCTTGCTTCCCTTTTGCTTTGCGACTACTACTGCCGGTCGCAGGCCGTTTCCCATTGTCGTCGAAGGTGGAGAAGTTAACCCCCAGAAGGCGAGCATTACGTGCCTTCTTTTTAGCAGCTTCGGTTTCAATGATCAATGCGCTCCAATCAGGCAGGGGAGTGGAGTTGAGCCAGAGCTTGATTGCAGGGAGCATATTCATGCTACATGTTCTGATGAGTGCGTGTTCCGGCATGCTAGGAGGCAACCTTAGACATGCTTATCGAAAACGTTCGATGAAGACTCGAACGGTCATATTCTCAGTTTGTCGCACTTCTATGAGAGACGATATGGTCATGTCCCTCCCTCCGTCGTAGAACCGATCAAGGAAGAGGCGTGTCAAGTCATCGAAAGACGACATGGAGTTGTCAGGGAGACTGCAGTACCATTCGTAGGTGACTCCCTTCAAAGCCCCGACAAACAGGCTCATGAGTAAGGGGTCTTCTTTTAGGAGATGCCCTGTCTGAGACTGAAAGTAGGTCAGGTACCAGCGAGGAGAATCCTTCTCGTCGTATGGCGTCAGTGTTTGTAGTTTATACTTGGGAGGATAAACCACTTTATTCCATTCGAAGGGGTAAGGTTGCGGGAGTCCCATCTTCTGGCGATCCTCCTGTCTACTTTGGGCCTCAAAACGCTTGCGCAGGTCTCTGACCATCTCGACCAAGTCTTCTGTCAAGCTGGGAGCAGGTGAAGGTGGTATGGCCTAAGTTGGATATTGGAGGGAGCTGATGTTCGCGGTGAAGCATGGTGCTCCGCCCCTGAAGATACCCATTGAGGGGGGTATACTTGATTCTCCGTTGACCCCTGGATCAGGGCTGGTGGAGACAGGTGCCCTTGCCAGAGTGGTTCTAATGTCGAACACCACCTGGGTCAGGATTTGCATGGAGGCAGAGAGGGTTTTGAGACTCCCCTCAAGAGTGTCTATGCTCTGCACGATGTCTAGCGCTGGAGCGTCTGATTCTCCTTCATCATCACCCCCTGCCATGTAAGCTGTCATGACATGGCTGGAAGTAGATGGATCGGTCGAGGCTTCAGTTTTGACCTCGCTTTCCTGTGGAGGGGCTTCTTCTTCTGAGGCCTCGTGTTGGCTACCTCCAGCTACGTCAGAGTCGGTTTGTCAAAGCGCTTCTTCGTCTTCGAGGGAAGGGTTGTCAAAGGCTTGACTACCCCCAGTTATTGCTTCTGCCAGGTCCTTGATCTTTGCTCGGGTATGTTCGTATACCCCTAGGGACAGGACCACTATTTTGCTCTTCCTCAGCTGAGTCTTGGATGTAGAGGCTGAGGAGTTGGTGGTTGTCTTTCTCACAAATGGTGGGAATTGGAGACAACATGACAGGAAGCGATCTTGGGCTCCGTTTCGTCTTCAATTGGCACTTTTTTTCCACGCCAACGTCGGATAGGTGCTGTAGACTATAGTCGTCAAAACACGGACTACCTCGGTGTTGGAGCCGCTGTTTTGCAACAACAGCAGTTGATGGTAACCATAGCATAGGTGTGCCCTGCGAGGGACACGTTGTGCTTATTGGTCAGCTCTCCTGATCTGCGTTTGTGACTGATCATATTATGAAAATTATGATGTAAGAGTTTCACTTTAACACCCCCATCAGGCGCATGGCAAGGCCAAGCACCGGGGTGGTCATGTGAATATTGTACCCCATGATCTGGTTCATACGCATGAGATACGTCCAGATCATTGGTAGAGGAACAACATTTATGGAAACATGAGTCCACTTCATGCGTATCACCCAAGTGGGCGCATGGACCCGACATCGCAGTTGCCCAGCCAGACTTGGTTCGAAACGCAATAAATGCGCCCAAGCGGGACAGAGACTTTAAGAGTGGACCCGTTTCCGGCACAGATGTGCCCGAGTTTATTCTGTACAGCTTACCATCAGCAGCGTGCATGATTTTGAACACATGGTTTTAGTTGGCTGTTGGCGTAGCACATTCGTGGCACATGGCCTGTGTTGCCTTGGATTTATTTGTACTAGCCCGCGAAGGCGCATAGTACTCAGAATCCAATTGTGCCTCGCCATGACCGCGAGTGAGTTTGTTGAAGACATACGTTCTCTCCTGCGCACCAGAGCTCATACGCTGGAGATTGGTTGTACCTCTGCTCTGTTGGCGTATCTTCTTTGGCTGAGAAGAAGACGGTTGGGGAATGTAGTCAATACTTCGTTTCCCAGACAAATGTGCGGCACTAGTGGGCGCATCCTTGTTGCTCAAAATGTCAGCAGGAAGGGCCAGCTGCAGTGGCGCATCCCCTTTAGTGATGGTGCCAGGCGTATCGGCCTTGTGCACCCAGACTTGGCGAGTCTTCTTCGGCTTCGGTTGCACTTCGAAGGACTCGCGCTACCTTCAGAGATGAACTCCTCATACGCCTGTTGATTAAGGCGTACCACAAGTGTTTTGTGGGAGGAGCCGAGTTTGATGTCGTCAGATTGCGACACAACTTTCTCGTTGGAGGAGAAAGAAGTCTCCAGCAGATTCGCCAGCTTATTTTCCATTAAAAGTCTTTGGTGATTGATGTTTTTAATTACAAACAGAACATAGTATAATGTAGGACTTAGACAAAGTCCAAGGAGTACACTTTTGTTTTTATTTGGATACAGTGTCGATGGAGCGAATGGTGATATGTTGACTCCATTGACGATCTGACGACGATCTAGAACTCTCTGAAGGTCTGGGTTGCCCTGGATGTCGGAGCGTTGTGAGGAGAATTGGACGTTGAGTGTCTCTTCTGGCCTCTGTATGTGGATATAACAGACTGTCTTTATATATCTCTCTCTCTTTCTGTGTCTGTCATGAAGAAATGGTCCTTCTATTTATAGATAGCAGGCTGGCTGCTTACGCACACATATATCGGATGCGCCTGGACGTGGGGATGCCACGTGGTTGATGCTGGCGGGGGTGCATGGACGATGTACCCCAGGTTGTAGTAGAATCTGCTCGAACTGCTTTGTTGGGTTACGGAGGAGCTGATATAGCGCCCTGCTTTCGATAGGCGACGAACTTCATAAAATACTTGCGCCGAGTCAGATCGGCCGGGAACTTAGATGGCCATCTGACTCGATCGCTAGGCTTGGTAAACGATAACACCTTGCGGCATCGATCAAATCGATTTGGACGGACGTTACGAGAATCGATCCAACTAATGGAACGACTTCTATTGGAATAAGTCCTAGATGCAGCGGGCTGCTTCTCGGCGAGCGAGCTCTCTATAAGAGTCCCTTCGACGGGACCGAACCGCTGTATGGTTTTCTTTGAGCTTTTGCCGTTGGGTTTTGATGAAGTGCTTTCGCGTCATTTTTCTGGATGAAATTAAAATTTTCGAAGCAAGGGGAAAAGAAGGAATTCTAACAAAGTGTTGGTACCATTGCAGGAGCTCGCGTAAGTAATCGGTGGGTGATTCGGACCTTCCTTCTACTCTGTCCCGTAAACTAATTCCTTGCCTCGAATTCATTCAAATCGAACGATGCCAAGTTAATTGCATGACAATCCACTAAGGTCAAGAACTCGGGAAAAATGTATCGATTTTGAGTAATCTACTCTGAAAAATACAAGTTTCTCACATAAATGAAAAAGTTTAAGGTTCTAGTAAAAAGATAGACTATTTCATGTGCTGCAAAATAATATGAAACGTTGATCATGGGTTATGATGCCTCGGACAATTTGGTGCCCACGGAACGCTAAATCGGGAGTACGGCTTTAGGGAAAATGAATCGTTGCAAGAGTTACGAGAAATGATAATGTCGTTCGATACTGTCCATGCTATACAAAACTGTTTGCATATATCAAACTATTCACGCATAGGCATGGTCATGGACAGCTTGTGCACAAGTTCTTTTTCCTCGAAACGGTATCCGGGGCATCGGAACCGATTCGTCCTAGGGGGAATAAATTATCGTGCTTCGGCGTGAGGCATGCGGGACCTTCTGTAAGGCTTGCAACCTAGGCTGAAAGGGTAGCGTCGCATGCCAATTTCGATTAAGTTCCTAGTGGTATGTAACACCAATAACCACATGTAAGATAGTAGCATGCTCATCTATTGTCTTATGCAGGTATAATTACTATCTCTATTTTATGCAGGAACGAGCACGGCCTTGGTAAGAAACGTGATAAATCACTATGTTTTTCTGTATGCTTTATTACTCGAAGATGGCTATCAATATGAACTGAATTCATTTAGTTCTAAATAGAAAGACAACTCTAAAGCATGCCTATCTTAACAATCAGAGTCGGTTTAGACGAGTTGGTTCGTCTCGTCCACTTAGCAAGTGTGCTAATCCCCTCCTCCAATTTCCCCAGGTGCGGCGGGCGCTCCAAACTAAACTGAAGCTGAAGTGCGGAGAGGCGTTTTGAAGCTCTTCCTATGCTGAAGTATTTTGAAGCCAATTCAATCGACGGCTTATGTATAAAGGGACGAATGTATGAAACGACAAGTGTTAGTTCAGGCAGCTTGTCGTGTATGTTTTATTTCGTTTTCAATCAATGTACCCGTAATGACATCCAATGTAATTACGACTTGCACTTCGTTGCAAGCTATGAATGAAAAGCAAATTTTTATCTTCCAATACTGCATCTTATATTCCGATGTGATTTGTGAAGTTTCAATTTGGCGTATTAATATGCAAATCAACGTAACGTTCTTGTCTTGTACGAGTGCAATTCCAGACTCGTACGGCATCACGCCTTAGCGAGGATGATCGAATCAGCAAAATAACATCGGGGACGAACGTTTGCTGACTCGGGGCGTGACAAATTGGTATCAGAGCACAGTTATATTTCCTCAGATTTTTGAAAGATGTTTCATTGTTTGAATGTTCGTTGCGATGGCTCGATTGAATGCTTGTCGACATGCTGCGTGAAATAAAAGTTCCATACAGGTAAGCATGTAGATATTTTTGAAAAATACTAACGGGTTTACACTGTTTTGTAGGAATAACTAAGCGAGATAAGAAAAATCCCGGCACAACAACCCAAACCGTAGATAGTACGTCGAGCACAAAGAGTACTGGCCCTAGCAAGACGACAATGGAGAAAATGCTACAGTTGATGGAACTGCAGCAGCAACAGCTTCAAATGTAATTCAAAGCCCAATTTGATGCGCAGCAGAAGCAGATGAAGTTCTGACTCAGATAGTGAGCAAGATGGTGGGTAATACCAAGGCAATAGACGTGGTACCTGAGGAGAAGCAAGGTGATCAAGAAGAAGATGAAGAAGAAGAAGCTCAACCACAAATGATAAATTATTCTTCCATGCTCAAAGTAAAGGAGTTCCGCAAGATGAACCCGCCGAAGTTCAACGGTCGAGCAGAGCCCGATGTGATAGTAGGATGGCTCGTAGAAATGGAGGACTTATTTGATCTTCTCTGCATCAAAGGGTCCTAGAGGGTGGCCTGTGCGGCGCTGCAGCTGCAACTGAGAGCACACGACTGGTGGGCGACAAAGAAACAGGAGATCTGTGAAACCGATTCCAACACAAAGATTTCCTGGAAAGTGTTCAAGGCATCCTTCCTTGAGCAATACGTTCCTCGCACCATCCGTCGACAGAAGGGGGATGAGTTCATGATGTTGAGGCAAGGGAACATGACTGTTGAAGATTATGATACAAGCTTCTCAAAACTTACAAAATTTGTCGGTGCCTTCCTGCCAAACAAAGAAGAATGGTGCGAGCGTTTTCAACAGGACCTCAAAGACAAATTGCGTAGGGATGTTATGAACCAAAGTTGCCAAACTTATCATGAATCCTACGAAGCCGCACTTGATAGTGAGCGAATCTTTGACCGTATGTCACAAAGGGCCGTGCCTGTCGTCCGTAACCACTTAAACAAGCGTCCTAACGACGCTGGGGGATCAGGAGTATCAAAACGTCTGAACACATTTGATAATCGAGGCCATAGCGGACCATACTTCAATAGATGCGATAAGCATGGGCACCGAGATCTCGATTGTAAACTGAGAACATGCTTCAAGTGTGGCAAATTAGGCTACTTCAGTCAGTTCTGTCTGGCGGGAAAGCCAAATCAACACCCTCCGAGAAATGTTCCAAATTCATATAAAGCGCCTACACTGTAAGATACGAATGCGGTACCAGTGAACCCGCCGAATCAACGCCATGGAGCGCAAGGCCGAGTCTATGTATTGACTAGAGACGAGGCGTTTGGGTCCGATACTGTTGTAACAGGCATATTACTATACAAAAATATACATGCTCGAGTACTATTCGATTCGGGTGCGATGCATAGTTTCATATCTGCTAATTATGCAAAAAAAATAAAATAACCATGCAATCACTAGATATAGACATTTGCGTTAGCACTCCGTCGGGAGTCGATATGCCTGCGAACTTTATTTGTAGGGATGGCCATATTTGTATCGGGAGAAGAAATCTATCCTTGGATGTCGTCGTACTAATCATTAAAGAGTACGACATAATCCTGGGCATGGATTGGTTGGGCGCTTGTCATGTAACGATCGAGTGCACGAAGAAGAGAGTGGTGTTTCGTCTTTCTGGCGAAACAGAGTTCTCATATTCGTGCGGTACGGTCTCAAAGACAACAATAATGGTATCGGCAATCTCGGCGAGGCGTATGCTGCGTTCCGGCTGTGCGGGATACTTGGCATCAGTTCGAGACACGCAGAAGGATAATACAAACACAATGCAGACTGATGTTGTGGCAGATTTTTCTGACGTTTTTCCTGACGAGATGCCCGGGATGCCGTCGGATCGAGAAATTGAATTCAGCATCGACACCTTTCTGAATACGCGACTGATATCAAAGGTGCCTTACCGAATGGCTCCAGCAGAATTGAAGGAGCTGAAGGTGCAATTACAAGAGTTGCTAGACCGCAGATTTATTCGCCCTAGCGTCTCTCCATAGGAAGCTCCCGTATTGTTCGTGAAGAAGAAGGATGGGACGATGCGGCTATGCATCGACTATCGGGAACTCAACAAGGCGACCGTGTGAAACAAGTATCCTTTGCTACGAATCGACGACTTGTTTGACCAACTGCAAGGTGCGATAATATTTTCAAAAATTGATCTTCGTTCTGGCTATCATCAGTTGAAGATCAAGTACAACGACATATCGAAGTCTGCCTTCCGCACTCGATATGGTCATTATGAATTCCTAGTCATGCCGTTCGGTTTGACGAATGCCCCAGCCGCTTTCATGGATTTGATGAACCGAGTCTTTCGACCTCAAATCGATAAATTTGTAGTCGTGTTCATCGACGATATCCTTATCTATTCAAAAAATCGAGAAGAGCATGCAGAACACTTGAAGACGGTATTGCAGATTCTGTGTGAAAACAAATTATATGCCAAGCAGAGTAAATACGAGTTCTGGATGAGTAGCGTGACATTCCTCGGACATATAATCTCTGTCGAAGGTGTCGCGGTGGACCCAAAGAAGATTGAAGCGGTGGTAGATTGAAAACGACCTGCCTCGACTAGCAATATTCGGAGTTTTCTGGGCTTAGCGGGCTACTACCAAAGATTCGTGCAAAGCTTTTCAAAAGTAGCGTCGCCTCTGACTCGTCTCACCCAGAAGGGGGTAGTATTTGAATGGATTGACGACTGTGAATCCAACTTTCAAGAGTTGAAGCAACGGCTCGTCTCAGCTCCAATCCTTGCACTTCCAGATGGTCCAGAAGGCTTTCAGATATTCAGCGACGCATCGAAAACTGGCCTCGGGGGCGTACTCATGCAGAGAGATAAAGTCATCTCCTACGCTTCACGGCAGTTGAAGCAGTACGAAAAAAACTACCCGACGCACGACCTAGAATTGGCGGCGATCGTGTTTGCGTTAAAACTCTGGCGGCACTATCTTTATGTTATGGCTTGTAGAGTCTACCTAGATCATAAAAGCCTGAAATACTTGTTTACGCAACGGGAGCTTAACCTACGACAGCGACGTTGGCTCGAACTCATAAAAGATTACGAGCTAACGATCGAGTATACGCCGGGCAAGAAAAACGTTGTAGCCGATGCGCTTAGCAGAATGTTTATGGGAACACTAGCCATAAACAAGGAGATACGGCGAGACCTTGAAGCGATGGGTATCGAACTTGGAATTTAGTATCGACACCTGCACCTAGCTCAGCTGAAGTTAGGATCGAGCCTGCTTAGCATGATAAAGACCGCACAGAAGGACGACTCATTCCTGAAGAAGATGTACGAGCTGATTCCAACAGGAAGGGCGACTGACTTTGCGGAAGATGAAGACGGGACGATACGACTAAAGGGAAGGCTCTGCATTGCTGAAACTGCCGAACTCAGGAAAGAAATTCTGACGGAGGCACACTATGCGAAGTACTCGTTACATCCTGGAAGCACCAAGATGTACAAGGACTTGCGCACAAACTTTTGGTGGCATGGCATGAAGAAAGACGTGGCCATATTCGTGTCACAGTGCATGGCGTGTCAGCAAGTAAAGGCGGAACACCAAAGGCCAGGCGAAGAGCTGCAGAACCTCGTCGTTCCCGAGTGGAAGTGGGATAATATCTCGATGGATTTCATTGTAGGATTTTTGAAGATGCCACGGAAGAATGATGCGATTTGGGTCATTGTTGATAGATTGACCAAGTCGGCTCACTTCATCGCAGTTAAAGTAAGAAGGAGCATCGATCGGTTAGCGCAAATCAACATCGATGAGATTGTTCGACTGCACGGGGTACCGGCCTCAATAATTTCGGACAGAGACAGGCAATTCCTATCGCATTTTTCGACGAGCCTACAAGCGGCGATGGGGACCAAACTGAACTTTAGTTCTACGTACCATCCCCAAATAGACGGTCAGACGGAGAGGGTAAATCAAATCTTAGAAGATATGTTGCGTCTGTGTGCGATCGACCTAAATACTAGTTATGATACGCATTTGCCGCTCGCGGAGTTTGCGTATAACAACAGTTATCATTCTAGCATTCAGATGGCTCCATATGAAGCGCTCTACGGGAGAAAGTATCGTTCGCCAATATGCTGGGATGAAGTCGAAGAGCGACAAGTACTTGGATCGGAACTGGTGGAGCAGGCCGTTGAAAAGGTCCGCTTGATTCGAGATAGACTCCGTATTCCACAAAGTCGACAAAAGAGCTATGCAGATCTTCGTCGATGACCGCTAGAATTCTTGGTCGGGGACCATATATTTCTGAAAGTAACGCCCATGCGCGGTGTAATGCGGTTCGGCGTTAAAGGCAAGTTGAGCCCGAGATTTGTAGGCCCCTTCGAGATCATCGAGCGAGTTGCAATGGTTGCTTATCGGATCGTACTACCTCCTGCCTTGGCTGATGTGCACGATGTCTTCCACGTTTTACAACTTCGAAAATACATGCATGATCCAAGTCATGTGGTTAGCTTCGATCAGTTGGAGCTACGTACTGACTTGTCTTACTCGGAGGAGCCTATACAAATTTTGGACCGTAAGGAGAAGGTGCTACGAAATCGGTCGATGTCTTTGGTCCGTGTGCTTTGGCGAAACCATTCAATCGAAGAGTCAACGTGGGAAATGGAGGCGGAGATGAAGGAGAAATACCCTGCGTTGTTTGTCTAAATTAAGGTCAGACCCTTGTTCTTAAGTTTTGGGATGAAACGTTTTCTTAGTGGTATATTATGTAGCGCCCCGCTTTCGATAGGCGACGGACTTCATAATATGCTTGCGCCGAGTCAGATCGGCCAGGAACTTAGATGGCCATCTGACTTAATGTTTAGGCTTGGTAAACGATAACACCTTACGGCATCGATCAAATTGATTTGGACGGACGTTACGAGAATCAATCCAACTACTGGAACGACTTTTGTTGGAATAAGTGCTATATGCAGCGGACTACGTCTCGGTGAGTGAGCTCTCTATAAGAGTCCCTTCGACGGGACCGGACCGCTGTATGGTTTTCTTGGAGCTTTTGCCACTGGGTTTTGATGAAGTGCTTTTGCGTAATTTTCCTGGATGTAATTACAAATTTCGAAGCAAGGGAAAATGAAGGAATTCTAACAAAGTGTTGGTGCCATTGTAGGAGCTCGCGTAACTAAAGCTTGACGTTGCGAAGCGCTTCGACGATCTGCACGAGCAAAGTAATCGGTGGGTGATTTGGACCTTCCTTCTACTCTGTCCCGCAAACTAATTTCTTGCCTCGAATTCATTCAAATCGAACGATGTAAGTAATTGCATGCCAATCCACTAAGGTCAAGAACTCGGGAAAAACGTAACGATTTTGAGTAATCTACTCTGAAAAATACAAGTTTCTCACATAAACGGAAAAGTTTAAGGTTCTGTAAAAAGATAGACTATTTCACGTGCTGCAAAATAATGTGAAACGTTGTTCATGGGTTATGATGTCTCGAACAATTTGGTGCCCACAGGACGCTAAATTGGAAGTACGACTTTAGGGAAAATGAATCGTTGCATGAGTTGCGAGAAATGATAATGTCGTTCGATACTGTCCACGCTATACAAAACTGTTTGCATATATTAAATTGTTCACACATAGGAATGGTCATGGACAGCTTGTGCACAAGTTTGTTTTCTTCGAAACGGTATCCGGGGCATTGGAACCGATTCGTCCTAGGGGGAATAAATTATCGTGCTTCGGTGCGAGGCATGCAGGACCTTCAGTAAGGCTTGCAACCTAGGCTGAAAGGGTAGCGTCGCATGCCAATTTCGATTAAGTCCCTAGTGGTGCGTAACACCAATGACCACATGTAAGATAGTAGCATGCTCATCTATTGTCTTATGCAGGTATAATTACTATCTCTGTTTTATGCAGGGACGAGCACGGCCGTGGTAAGAAATGTGATAAATTACTATGTTTTTTTATGATTTATTACTCGAAGATGGCTATCGATATGAACTGAATTCATTTAGTTCTAAACAGAAAGACAACTCTAAAGCATGCCTATCTTAACAATCAGAGTCAGTTTAGACGAGTTGGTTCGTCTCTCCACTTAGCAAGTGTGCTAATCCCCTCCTCTAATTTCTCCAGGTGCGGCGGGCGCTCCAAACTAAACTGAAGCTGAAGTGCGGAGAGGCATTTTGAAGCTCTTCCTATGCTGAAGTATTTTGAAGCCAATTCAATCGACGTCTTATATATAAAGGGGCGATTGTATGGAACAACAAGTGTTAGTTCAGGCAGCTTGTCGAGTGTGTTTTATTTTGTTTTTAATCAATGTAGCCGCAACGGCATCAAAGTAATTATGACTTGCACTTCGTTGCAAGCTATGAATGAAAAGCAAATTTCTATCTTCCTATACTGTATCTTATATTCTGATGTAATTTGTGAAGTTTCAACTTGGCGTATTAATATGCAAATCAACGTAACGTTCTTGCCTTGTACGAGTGTAATTCCAGACTCGTACGGCATCACTCCTATAGAGGATGATCGAATCGGCAAAATAACATCGGGGATGAATGTTTGTCGACTCGAGATGTTACAGCTGACATGTGACAGTTGCTGAGATTTGGTTGTTGCTGAGATTCTGGGTGGTTAGCACCCATTCTTTGAATAGAACTGAGTTAAAGGACGCATGGCGTATGCCTGTGGCTGAAAGATCTCGGTTTTGGAAGAGAGTGATCTGTCGGGGGCTTCTAGGATTGGGCACATGGAGGCAACTTAGTCCTATGAGTTTTAGACATCATAGACAAGTCTGGGCGCATGGTTTTTGAGGCGGATGCAGAGCTTCGCATCAGGTGCGCCTAGGATCAGGTTGCCCGTGCTTATAAATAGTCGCCTCAGGGAAAACTTTGCTTTCATTCTTCATTTTGATGTAAAGATGAACTTGGCCGGAGCTCTGCCTTGGCGAACTGCCGAACTCGAGCTCTTCCCGAGGGTAAAGATGCGCTGGCCCAGTCTTTCCGTCACTCTGAGCTTCTGTGATAGTGTCTGTTGCATCTAAATATCGGGATCGTCGAGTCTCGACACAGGCCGATGGTGCCTATTACATCCAAAGATCGGGGCGGCCGCGCTCCGTCTTTCGTTATGCTGGAAGAGCCACATGCTGCCGAGTGTGCCTCTTGCTTCCGAAGACCGGGGCATCAAGCCGTGATCTTTGTCGAGCTAGGAGAGCTCCTCCTCCTGCTACACAAGGGCTGATTGGTGCTGATGCGCCTGCGCCTTAATGATGAGACGTTGTGCCTAGATGAGACATCAGAGTGATGCGCCTGACGGATGATGCGCCTGGCATAGGGCGCATAGCAGTTGCTGCGCTTGGCTGTAGCTTTAGGATCTTTCTTTTTGTAGAAGTTATCCTTTGTAAAGCCTTTCTTTAGACATGTAATAGACTTTCATATGAAATAAAAAGCCTTATTTTTAATGTCTTTAAACTTGTACTGTTCTTTGTTGTGCCAAGTATCTGTTTGAGCTTCCTGGCGTATTTGAGTTGGTCGCATGGTTGGGTTGAGCGCATAGGGATTCTGGCCTATAGATGCGCCTGAAATTCCATGCATCTATACCCCCTGCTGACCTCCTCTATCCTGGTACGGGTGTTGGATAAACTTCTGCTGCTGAGTCTGCGATGGCCCTTTCTACTGTCCTGTCGGAGCGTTGGCTCCCGCTCCCTGAGCTATACGTCCCGAAGACTTGGGACAGTCCCTCAGCTGATGCTCCGCTGAACCGCAAAGTAGGCACTTGCCTAGCCTCTTTCTGCAGTCGTTCCATCCATGCATTGGCTTCTTGTAGAAGGTGCAACTGATGGCTTGCTGCTATCTTAGTGCCTGCTGTATATGCCTCTGCTGAAAAGGCGTACGACCCTGACTCTGAAACTGCTGCTACTGGAAAGGCTTCTGCTGATGCTGTTGTTGAAAATGGGGCCTCTTGGTTGGGCATCCACTGCCACCGGCTCTATGTGAATCACGACCTCTCTTCAACTTCAGTTCAAGGTCGTCCTCCGCTGCCATAGCTCCCGACAGAATCAACTCGAAGGTAGCATCTCTGTCACTCTTGGTCATGGACCTGACATCCTTTACTAAGCCCTTCCTAAACTTCCTAGCCTTCACCGTCTCGCTAAGGCCCTTAAAGAATCTGCCCAGGCGGCAGAACTCTCCGGCATACTCCTCTACTATCTTATTTTCCTGAACCAGGTTCTCGAACTGCGTCTCCAGGGTGCCAAGTGCTGTATCGGCGGAGAACTTCTCCTTGAAGAGCTTCTTGAAAGCCTCTTACGTCTGCCCCTCCATACCAACTCTAGGGTCGGTCTGGTACCATGTACGGGCAAGGTCCTGCATCTGGTTGCCTGCTGCCTCTATCTGAATCCTAGCTAGTATCAGTGTGAGGCGAAAGATCTCATTTATATGTTCGATCCATTCGTCGGCATATAGGATACCCTCAGTACCCTAGAAATCTCTCGGCCGCATCTTCTGGAAGTCATGAATGCCCGAGGACCTCGGCTGGTACTGCTACATCTGCCCTCCCTGCAGCTGGGCGGTAGCCCTCTCTACTGTCGTCATAGCCAGCTGGTGGACATTGTATATGCCCTGCCTGAATTCAGCAGACTGACGCTGCTGGGCCTCCATCATCTGCTGGAAGAAGGAAAAAAGCTGAGCTACATCCACTGTCACGACCCGCACCCTGTGTAGGGGCACGAGAAGTGGGTACGTCCAGCCTACGCCGCAGTGTCGGCGGTAGAACGTTGTCCTAGGTTGCTAACTAATCTCATGCAGTGTATATAATGTACTTGCCAAGATCTCAACTCCGAAGGGAGGACAAGTAAAAGATATGATATACTCAATCACAGTCTAAGCACGATAAGATAACACAGAAATCTAGATACCAACTAACAACAACAGAAATTAAACTACTAAAATAATAACAACAATGTCTCAAACAAACTCTAATACAACTCAATATCTCAAGTTTAATACAACAAGCTCAAAACATGAAAGCTAAGTAAGTCTACTAGCTAAACTCCTGAATCACTCCTGAAAGTCGGTACCAAAGGTAGCTAATCCCTCGCCAGGTCCATGGTAAGTAGGGCATGTGTCGTCAGGAGTATCATCTGTAATATTTTCAACAGGTCCAATCAGGACGGGAACGAGCACATCTCATCTAGAAATCCCAAGTAAATGACAAAGACTATAAAGCAGTTTTAGACAGTTATACAGATGAGCATGGCAGTTTTATACAGATAATGATGTAGAGAAACAGTGAGGGTACAAGGAAAGTAAAGTAACTAACAAGAGAAGAAAACATGGCAAAGAAGACTGTAGTAAACTAGCTGAACTAGAATAACATGGTATAAGTCCAGACAGTATAAAATGTAATCCCAGTGTGAGTCCAGTCCATATAATCCAATACTAGATGATTCCAGTACAAGATGAGTCCAGTAAAAATGAGTCCAGTAGTGATCCATGATTTCAGGGTAAGTCCAGACTATACTCTAACAGTGTGTTTTAAAATACTGAGATCAACATGTAAACGGCTAGGGGTAATCAGGCACATCGTACACTCGGCCAAGTGTGGGATGGCTATCATTCCAGAATAGTTCCAAGGGAGGTGGTTCCAGATTTTAGGTATGTTCACATGTCTACTCAAGTATTTCCCCGCCCACAAATGAATCCATAATCCAACACTACAACCAGTATGAGTCCAGCCAATGATTCCAGAAATGATTCCAGTAGGGTGATGCCAGTAGTGATTCCAGTAGGTGGTTCCAGTAGTGGTTCCAGAAATAGAGGCCAGACATGAATAAATGAGTGTCGTATGTAATGGATCCAGCAATACTAATCGTATTTGTACAGAGAATCACATATAGCTAACTAGAACTGAAATACAGTAAATGACAAATAATGAAAGAACTATCAGAGAATGTACTCGCCTGACACTCTGGAAAGAGTAGTGTAATATCAGATGTCTGTACCAGGGTCACAATGTCCTAAAATAGAGTAATACAGTTATGACATGTCCAAAATGAAGGTAAATGAAATCTGCAATGCAATCTATATGAACTCTAAGCCAATCTAGGTCAAAGTCAAACTTGGTCAACTCTACAGTCAAACTAAGTCAAAACAATCATACTAGGTCACAAGAAGTTAAACTAAGTCATACAAGGTCAAACAAGGTCAAACAAGTCAAGGTTAGTCAAATCTAGGTTAAAGTCAAACTTCTGGTCAACATTCTAATCAAACTAGTCAAATACTAGTCAACATGATCAATCTGGATCAAGTCTAGGTCAAACTTAGACCAACTAAGGTTTTGGTTAATCATATACTAGTCTGTAAGATAATTAGGTCAATGGCCAACTCTAACTCAAACTCTATAAGGCTAACATGTCTTCGGATACCAAGGATTCTATACCACAAAGCTAAGGCATAACCAATCTTCTATACAAGGTATATCATACAAAATATATATATATAGCACAATACCAACCTTAATCCTGAAATCAAGCTAATCCCATTCTCCAACTCAAGTCATGACTCAACTCTAAGTATTCCACTTAACCCCATACATATCTTAATTTACATAGGACTACCCATATAACTTAGGTTACTATTTACTCATATAGGTTAAACCTAAACCAACTAGTCATTAGGCTAAGGTTTAGTCAAACTTAGTCAGCTAGTCCTTCTAAGACCATCTAAGTCATTTATAGATCAATTAGGTCATTTCTAGGTCAAGGTTGACCTATAGTTGACTTTGGTCAACAATGGTCAACATTGGTCAACTTGCTAGTCAACCTAGGTCTACTAGTTAGGGTTTAGTCAAACTAGTCATTCTAGGTTAGTTCAAGTCAAACTGGGTTGATTAGGTCAAGTTTGACCTAAGGTCAAGTCCAGACTTATGGGTCATGGGCTATAGGCCATAGGCTATGATAACTGAGGCATTAACACATGTAGGTATATATATCTATATATAATATAGACACATAAGTCTACTATACATATACCACCTATATATAGTCACCTATATACATGACCAATATATATATGATACCCATTTGTGTAACCCATATATACATACTTATATTCCCCCTATATATCCTCATAGATATATAACTCATATATATATATATATATATATATATATATATATATATATAACCAAATATATATATATATATAACACATATATATATACATATACATAGAGAGAGAGGGAAGGGAAATGAGGATTATAGAAATTAGGGTTAGGAAGTGGGGTTAGAACTAGGGTTAGGGCTATTAGGGTTATGGGTGAGGGTTAAGGGTCAACTGAACCCTGTTTCAGTTTACTGAAACCACACACACACACACAAAACACTAAACAGTTCACAAATAACCCCCCCTCTCAACACATGTGTGAACACATGAATACTAAACCAATTGAGCCCAAAATTGACCCACACACACACCAATATATATACAACTTGTTAACCTAATAATAACATAGCATTATATGTGAAAATCATAATTTAAAAGCATTCAAAATTCGATTTTTTCAAAACTGGGAAATAAACTGGAAACTGGAAATTGGGACAGTAACCATCGATCTTAGGTTAGCTCAAACTACACCTAAACCAAACTAAGACAACCTAATATTGGTTGGTAATTGAAGCCCCTAGGTTAGACTAGGGTCCTAGTGTCCTGACACGGTGTCACGACACGACACGGCGTGTCCACGAGAGTCTAAAGTCACACGGGTAAACTGGAATTTATACTGACACACACGTATCAGTGAAAAACCTAAATCGTTCTAGGACACGACACGACACGACACAGGCCTCGTGCTCGTGCCCGAAGGTGCGCCTAGGTCTAGGGTACGTATCCATGGCCCTGATACGTGTCCACGTGTCGTGTAGGGTGGACACGAGACACGTATCCGAAACCCTAATAACGTGTTTCAGACTGTGTTGGAGGGTTTTCCCGTGTCTCGTGTTCGCGACACGGGACACGACACACCATGAGACTGTGTCCAAAGTGTTCGCCTAAGTATAGGCTTCGTGTTCATGTGTCCATGAGGTGTCCACGTGTCGTGTACAGTGGATACGACACGCTCGAAGTTGGGGGTTCGTGTGT
Organism: Iris pallida; assembly: GCA_029216955.1. Taxonomy (NCBI): domain Eukaryota; kingdom Viridiplantae; phylum Streptophyta; class Magnoliopsida; order Asparagales; family Iridaceae; genus Iris; species Iris pallida. Next base: position 9,891,133 of record JANAVB010023995.1, on the reverse strand, counting down.
GCACACAGTGTACTGAATGACCCTTTGAGGGTCGATTCCGTGTCCGACACGACTCGAGGTCATCCCAAATTTTGGGGGTGACCTGTCAGTCAGTGCCCCAAGGTGTGTGTCAAATTTCACGTGTCCAAGTGTCGTATCCAGTGAGTTATGACACAGTGGTAGCAGGACACAAAAACAGTGTACTGTGCACTGTGTCCAATATGTGAAACTGAGAGCTTCGTGTCCAGATTTTGGACACGACACAACCCAATTTGTGCTCAGTGTTTTAGGGTTAGGTTTAGGGTTAGGTAGGCTAGGGTTTTGATCAAAAACATTTGAAAATCAGTGAGTTTACATGTACTGAAACAGTGAGCAAAATCAGTGTATTAACATGAAATTGAAATAGAATACGTGTCCAATACGGACACCAAATCGATCCTAGTTTTCACCAAACTTGTCCTACAATTAGGGTAGACCTACATGCATGCATTTATGAAGAAAAATCACTACATTACATAGATAAAAATGAAAATACCTCTATGTGCTAGAAATCAAGAAATTCAACGTAGAGGGGGGGAGGGCTTCACTTCAACTTTGTGATGTCCAAAACCTCAAAAACTCCAACTTCTAGTCTCCTCTAGCTCCCTTGGTATGTTAGGGTTCCAATGCAAAAGATTTGAGGTCAATAGGATCACTAATGGTGAAGTTATGTAGGTTTGAGCATTTGTGGTTTTTCAAGTTCATGAATTTGTAAAGAGACATGAATAAATTGGGGTGGTGATTATAGGGGCTTGGCATGGCTAGGGGGGGGTCCTTGGCCGGCCAACATGTAGGGGGGTGTGTCCTCCAAGTTACTTACAAGCTAAGGTAAAGACTTTGGGGTAAAGGGTTGTGATATTTGGAGTAAATCAAGGAAAATATCAATGGAATAAATATCTAGATATTAAGCCATACTTTGACTTATGCAACCAACCATTCCTTTATCATTTCTAGGTTAGGGACTAACCTATGGATTAGGGTAGATTAGGTTAAAGGCTCTCATGACACTAACCAAAATCAATGAATAGTAAAAACTCATAAGATCAATTAATTCCAATTAAATCCTAGAAAATTACCAAAATACCCTTGAGGCTAAAAATCACTAATTTGATATTCTAAGCCTATGGTTAGGTCCACATGGTCATGGTAAGTTCTAGGTTAAGTAAACTCTAGGGTTACACTAGGTTACACTAGTCAAAATCACAAAGTCATAAGTCATGACTTATGAAATAGTTTTAATATAACTAAAAATCACCAAAAATCATATCATGACTAAAACACCATTTATAAATAATGAAAATAATAAATTTTCAAAAATATCCCAATTTCAGAAAACTGGGTGTTACAAGTCTACCCTCCTTAGAAGAATTTCGTCCTCGAAATTAAGATGGTCGTACTCCTTCTAGGTCGCACCCCCAGTCAATCAAAGTCATGCAATCATAGACCTACTGGTCATGATTCTACAGTCTCAAAAAGGGTAACTATGCTATCTAGCATATCACAAGCATATCCTGACAGGTACTAATGGAATCACACAACAAGATGGAAAAAGAAGAACAGGAAAGACAAACCTGCTAACCCGTCACCTGCAGCGTCGGCCTCCTCGACCGTCATCGCAAAAGCTCCACCCCTCTGGTGCTGAGCTACAGGTGGCCTAGCACCCCAATAAGGAGGTGCAACTGGACAATCTATCATCTTGTGGGCACCAGACCCACAAAATAGACAAACCTTCAGCCTCCTCCTACAAGACTCCCAAATATGACCTACCTTCTTGCAATACCCACAACACCGTATCCTCTGATCCTGTCCTCGAGGCTGATGAAACTGCGGGGGAGGCATGTCTGGGGTAGCTGGGGTAGTCCTCGGAATAGGTGGAGGAGGACTACCAAAAGTAGATACTCCTACGTGAGCAGACGTAAGGAGTGGTACAGTCCCAGCTGTAGGCTGTACTGGACGAGAAACGGCAGACCTCTCAGAATCTGCCGGCACAGAGCGATGTGACCTAGTCTCCACCATTCTGAAGACAGATCAATAAGGAAATCAATAACGGTACAAGGATGACAGTATCAAGAAGGACAATATGAAATAGATTATACAGATTTGAACAAAAGTCAGTAGATTCAAATCCCTGGAAATTTCCTAGTTGTGATTGAGTATCCTCTCTCTAAGCCTATTATCAATTCCTATCACAGGCTGTAGTGATACTCTAGTTCGAATACCACTACATATACTCGAGACCTGCGTGGGCCACCACTAAAAACGTGTCACGACCCGTACCCTGTGTAGGGGCACGAGAAGTGGGTACGTCCAGCCTACGCCGCAGTGTCGGCGGTAGAACGCTGTCCTAGGTTGCTAACTAATCTCATGCAGTGTATATAATGTACTTGCCAAGATCTCAACTCCGAAGGGAGGACAAGTAAAAGATATGATATACTCAATCACAGTCTAAGCACGATAAGATAACACAGAAATCTAGATACCAACTAACAACAACAGAAATTAAACTACTAAAATAATAACAACAATGTCTCAAACAAACTCTAATACAACTCAATATCTCAAGTTTAATACAACAAGCTCAAAACATGAAAGCTAAGTAAGTCTACTAGCTAAACTCCTGAATCACTCCTGAAAGTCGGTACCAAAGGTAGCTAATCCCTCGCCAGGTCCATGGTAAGTAGGGCATGTGTCGTCAGGAGTATCATCTGTAATATTTTCAACAGGTCCAATCAGGACGGGAACGAGCACATCTCATCTAGAAATCCCAAGTAAATGACAAAGACTATAAAGCAGTTTTTAGATAGTTGTACAGATGAGCATGGCAGTTTTATACAGATAATGATGTAGAGAAACAGTGAGGGTACAAGGAAAGTAAAGTAACTAACAAGAGAAGAAAACATGGCAAAGAAGACTGTAGTAAACTAGCTGAACTAGAATAACATGGTATAAGTCCAGACAGTATAAAATATAATCCCAGTGTGAGTCCAGTCCATATAATCCAATACTAGATGATTCCAGTACAAGATGAGTCCAGTAAAAATGAGTCCAGTAGTGATCCATGATTTCAGGGTAAGTCCAGACTATACTCTAACAGTGTGTTTTAAAATACTGAGATCAACATGTAAACGGCTAGGGGTAATCAGGCACATCGCACACTCGGCCAAGTGTGGGATGGCTATCATTCCAGAATAGTTCCAAGAGAGGTGGTTCCAGATTTTAGGTATGTTCACATGTCTACTCAAGTATTTCCCCGCCCACAAATGAATCCATAATCCAATACTACAACCAGTATGAGTCCAGCCAATGATTCCAGAAATGATTCCAGTAGGGTGATGCCAGTAGTGATTCCAGTAGGTGGTTCCAGTAGTGGTTCCAGAAATAGAGGCCAGACATGAATAAATGAGTGTCGTATGTAATGGATCCAGCAATACTAATCGTGTTTGTACAGAGAATCACATATAGCTAACTAGAACTGAAATACAGTAAATGACAAATAATGAAAGAACTATCAGAAAATGTACTCGCCTGACACTCTGGAAAGAGTAGTGTAATATCAGATGTCTGTACCAGGGTCACAATGTCCTAAAATAGAGTAATACAGTTATGACATGTCCAAAATGAAGGTAAATGAAATCTGCAATGCAATCTATATGAACTCTAAGCCAATCTAGGTCAAAGTCAAACTTGGTCAACTCTACAGTCAAACTAAGTCAAATCAATCATACTAGGTCACAAGAAGTTAAACTAAGTCATACAAGGTCAAACAAGGTCAAACAAGTCAAGGTTAGTCAAATCTAGGTTAAAGTCAAACTTCTGGTCAACATTCTAATCAAACTAGTCAAATACTAGTCAACATGATCAATCTGGGTCAAGTCTAGGTCAAACTTAGACCAACTAAGGTTTTGGTTAATCATATACTAGTCTGTAAGATAATTAGGTCAATGGCCAACTCTAACTCAAACTCTATAAGGCTAACATGTCTTCGGATACCAAGGATTCTATACCACAAAGCTAAGGCATAACCAATCTTCTATACAAGGTATATCATACAAAATATATATATATAGCACAATACCAACCTTAATCCTGAAATCAAGCTAATCCCATTCTCCAACTCAAGTCATGACTCAACTCTAAGTATTCCACTTAACCCCATACATATCTTAATTTACATAGGACTACCCATATAACTTAGGTTACTATTTACTCATATAGGTTAAACCTAAACCAACTAGTCATTAGGCTAAGGTTTAGTCAAACTTAGTCAGCTAGTCCTTCTAAGACCATCTAAGTCATTTATAGATCAATTAGGTCATTTCTATGTCAAGGTTGACCTATAGTTGACTTTGGTCAACAATGGTCAACATTGGTCAACTTGCTAGTCAACCTAGGTCTACTAGTTAGGGTTTAGTCAAACTAGTCATTCTAGGTTAGTTCAAGTCAAACAGGGTTGATTAGGTCAAGTTTGACCTAAGGTCAAGTCCAGACTTATGGGTCATGGGCTATAGGCCATAGGCTATGATAACTGAGGCATTAACACATGTAGGTATATATATCTATATATAATATAGACACATAAGTCTACTATACATATACCACCTATATATAGTCACCTATATACATGACCAATATATATATGATACCCATTTGTGTAACCCATATATACATACTTATATTCCCCCTATATCCTCATAGATATATAACTCATATATATATATATATATATATATATATATATATATATATATATATATATATATATATATATATATATAACCAAATATATATATATATATAACACACATATATATACATATACATAGAGAGAGAGGGAAGGGAAATGAGGATTATAGAAATTAGGGTTAGGAAGTGGGGTTAGAACTAGGGTTAGGGCTATTAGGGTTATGGGTGAGGGTTAAGGGTCAACTGAACCCTGTTTCAGTTCGCTGAAACCACACACACACACACAAAACACTAAACAGTTCACAAATAACCCCCCCTCTCAACACATGTGTGAAAACACATGAATACTAAACCAATTGAGCCCAAAATTGACCCACACACACACCAATATATATACAACATGTTAACCTAATAATAACATAGCATTATATGTGAAAATCATAATTTAAAAGCATTCAAAATTTGATTTTTTCAAAACTGGGAAATAAACTGGAAACTGGAAATTGGGACAGTAACCATCGATCTTAGGTTAGCTCAAACTACACCTAAACCAAACTAAGACAACCTAATATTGGTTGGTAATTGAAGCCCCTAGGTTAGACTAGGGTCCTAGTGTCCTGACACGGTGTCACGACACGACACGGCGTGTCCACGAGAGTCTAAAGTCACACGGGTAAACTGGAATTTATACTGACACACACGTATCAGTGAAAAACCTAAATCGTTCTAGGACACGACACGAGACGACACAGGCCTCGTGCTCGTGCCCGAAGGTGCGCCTAGGTCTAGGGTACGTGTCCATGGCCCTGATACGTGTCCACGTGTCGTGTAGGGTGGACACGAGACACGTATCCGAAACCCTAATAACGTGTTTCAGACTGTGTTGGAGGGTTTTCCCGTGTCTCGTGTTCGCGACAGGGGACACGACACACCATGAGACTGTGTCCAAAGTGTTCGCCTAAGTATAGGCTTCGTGTTCATGTGTCCACGAGGTGTCCACGTGTCGTGTACAGTGGACACGACACGCTCGAAGTTGGGGGTTCGTGTGTGCACACAGTGTACTGAATGACCCTTTGAGGGTCGATTTCGTGTCCGACACGACTCGAGGTCATCCCAAATTTTGGGGGTGACCTGTCTGTCAGTGCCCCAAGGTGTGTGTCAAATTTCACGTGTCCAAGTGTCGTATCCAGTGAGTTATGACACAGTGGTAGCAGGACACAAAAATAGTGTACTGTGCACTGTGTCCAGTGTGTGAAACTGAGAGCTTCGTGTCCAGATTTTGGACACGACACAACCCAATTTGTGCTCAGTGTTTTAGGGTTAGGTTTAGGGTTAGGTAGGCTAGGGTTTTGATCAAAAACATTTGAAAATCAGTGAGTTTACATGTACTGAAACAGTGAGCAAAATCAGTGTATTAACATGAAATTGAAATAGAATACGTGTCCAATACGGACACCAAATCGATCCTAGTTTTCACCAAACTTGTCCTACAGTTAGGGTAGACCTACATGCATGCATTTATGAAGAAAAATCACTACATTACATAGATAAAAATGAAAATACCTCTATGTGCTAGAAATCAAGAAATTCAACGTAGAGGGGGGGGCTTCACTTCAACTTTGTGATGTCCAAAACCTCAAAAACTCCAACTTCTAGTCTCCCCTAGCTCCCTTGGTATGTTAGGGTTCCAATGCAAAAGATTTGAGGTCAATAGGATCATTAATGGTGAAGTTATGTAGGTTTGAGCATTTGTGGTTTTTCAAGTTCATGAATTTGTAAAGAGACATGAATAAATTGGGGTGGTGATATATAGGGGCTTGGCATGGCTAGGGGGGGCGTCCTTGGCCGGCCAACATGTAGGGGGGGGGTGTCCTCCAAGTTACTTACAAGCTAAGGTAAAGACTTTGGGGTAAAGGGTTGTGATATTTGGAGTAAATCAAGGAAAATATCAATGGAATAAATATCTAGATATTAAGCCATACTTTGACTTATGCAACCAACCATTCCTTTATCATTTCTAGGTTAGGGACTAACCTATGGATTAGGGTAGATTAGGTTAAAGGCTCTCATGACACTAACCAAAATCAATGAATAGTAAAAACTCATAAGATCAATTAATTCCAATTAAATCCTAGAAAATTACCAAAATACCCTTGAGGCTAAAAATCACTAATTTGATATTCTAAGCCTATGGTTAGGTCCACATGGTCATGGTAAGTTCTAGGTTAAGTAAACTCTAGGGTTATACTAGGTTACACTAGTCAAAATCACAAAGTCATAAGTCATGACTTATGAAATAGTTTTAATATAACTAAAAATCACCAAAAATCATATCATGACTAAAACACCATTTATAAATAATGAAAATAATAAATTTTCAAAAATATCCCAATTTCAGAAAACTGGGTGTTACATCCACTGATCCCGAAGGTGGCTGCTGCTGGGATACCTCTGGGATGACTGGGCGTCAGACTATATATGTATATATATATATATAAATATATATATATATATATATATATATATATATATATATATATATATATTTTATATATATATATATATATATATATATATATATATATATATATATATATATATATATATATATATATATATAATATTGTATATATTATATATAATATTATATAATATATAATATATATATATAAAAAAATATATATATATTTATATATATATATATATATATATATATATATATATATATATATATATATATATATATATATATATATATATATATATATATATATATATATATATAAGGAAAGGGATGAAAGGAAAGTGGGTGTGTATGCTTTGTACTGCTAGTAAGGGGGTGAACCCAAATCTCAGAAATGAGATTGAAAACAAGCCAACTCCAAAGCCTAAACTCAAAGTATCAAATATCAATACCTAACAAACAATCCATTATCAAATACATAAGCCTAAACCAAAACAAATCAACTCTAAACACAACTCAGAATCGAACTAAAGCTAAACATCAATATAAACTCAGAAATCTGAGTTGAAAACTAAATCAAATCTCCAATTCAAAAACCAAAACACACAAACCCAACTCAACTCAAATTGGAAATCGAAAATTCCATTCACTAACCCAACTCAAAACCAAAATCTCAAATTCACATCCATATACTGCGCAAACTGGAAACAGGGAGGGGGCGTATGTGTGTGTCATTCTCGTGCCTAACAGAACCAAAATAGTGTCCACAATGTGTCCAAACAGTGCGTATCCGAAACAGTCCTCGTGCACGTGTGTACGGGGTGTGTCAAGCACTGTAGGACTCGCCGTGTCCAACGAGAAGCCTTGTGCTCCTGCCAGGGGGGAGCTAGGGTGTTAGGGTACGCGTCTAGGGCCGTGATTCATGTCCACGAGTCGCCATGTTGCGTGTCCACATGCGTATCGGGGAGGGGCTACACGTGCGTGTGCGCACGACCTCGTGGGAAGGTGCCGGCCCCAATAGGACACGACACAGGCCACCACGTGTCACGTGCTCGAGTCAATGGGTAGCCTAGGTATAGGGCTAGGTGTTGGACACCCTGCCTCGAGTCCACGTGTCCTCATGTCCGAGTTATAAACCTGTGTCAGAGCCAAAAATTACGTGTGTGCACAGCAGGCCGAATTCACGCGGCCTCGATAACTTTCCAACCACTCTATCAAATCACCCCAAATTTTTGGAATATGATGTCAGGCATTGCACCCACGTGTCCACCAATTTTTACCCCAAACCGTGTCGTGTCCATCGAGTTTTGGCACTCGAGAGGTAGGACAGTGCACGAGGGCTCGTGCTACATCCCCGTGTCCGATTTGGACACAAAATCCATGCAAAAAAACTTAGAAATTGGGTTTTGGAATCCCCTCATATAGGGCTACAAATATATAAAATTAGTTTTGAAAAACAACAACTTCTAATTCTATGACGCATTTCATCAAACACTTGTTACAATATACCGGCACGCCTCCGATACACATATCAAACGGATATGAAATCTTACCAAACCATCTATAGGTCTTGGGTGCCTTGATGCATGCTTCTATGAAGAAAACTCAAAATTTAAATGAGTTTAAAAGCATTTACCTATTGAGAGATGGAATCTCAATACAAAAGCACTCCAAAAGCCTCGACACCCAAAATTCTACGGTCAAACGCCTCCAATTCCTTGCTTGCTAGCCTCCAATAAGTTCTTCTCCTCCCAAGGGTCGCAACACAATTCGTTTGGTCCAAATCAGATGAGAGATGAGAAAAATAGGCTACTTTGAGAAAATTGGAAAATTATGGTTTGTAAAAGAGGCTTGGTGGCTACAAGTTATGAATATATAGAGAGGGGGGTGTTTGGCCGACCACATGCTGCTGCTAGGGTTAGGGTTAGGGTTTAGGTATGGGCCAAAAACTCCATTTAAGTTTAATAGAAAGCCTTTTAGCAAAAAGCCCAAAAGCAATATATTAAAAGAACCTAAAATGAATTCAAAAGTTTCCTAATTAGGACTAAAACTTAAAATTCAAATCTAACTTGATAATTTTGTTTCTAAAGTCATGGTTAGTCTCTAATCATGGTTAGCTAAGGTTAAGCCAACTACTAAAACTGTGAGCCCCCATAATATATATTAATATATATATATATATATATATATATATATATATATATATATATATATATATATATATATATATATATATATATATATATATATATATATTGGTAAATTATGGTTACCGTTATTTTTTTCCTTGCATTAAAATTTTTACTTACGATTATATATAGGTATATAGAAATAGTTAGTGTTCTAATTAGTTTAACTTATCATTTTATAAAAGCATATTATTGACTATTTTTAATTGATTCAAATTAATTCACTATTGTTATGTTATAATTATAGAAGGTTAAATCATCTCAAATTTTATTAGTTGTTATTAAGCAAAATCTTTTTATTATTATTATTATTTTTTTATTTTATTAACTGGATTGTAGGTCACTACATGAATATAGCTAAGCTTGACACCTTAGTAATAAGATTAGCATTTTTATTTATCCTATTAAACTTTGACAAAATCGTATAAATTTTTAGGTCCATTATTTCTTTTGCTCGGCCCAAATCCCAAGGCCCACACCTTTGCATGGGACTCATGGGAGAGCAACAACTCTCCTTAAGTTGCATACACAACCCTAAGCCTTCCCCCTATTTATATTCACTCATTTTTCCTTTTTCTTAACTCATCTAACCTAGCCGCCACATTATCATCTTCGAGCTCACCGTCCCCCACTTTTCTGTTCTTCCCTTCGTTCCCGAAGCCCGTCGTAGGAGCGAGCGTCTGCAGTGACCAATGACCATCCTCGGCGCAGAAGGGTTGTCGAGCCAGCCGATTCGTTCGTATTGACGGAGGAACGACAGATCCCCCAAACGTTTAGCCGTCAACAACGGCTGCGACGTCGGAGCTCACGCGGAGACTCACGCCAACCCGACGAGTTCTTGACTAGCAAGATAATCTAGGTGCGTCCCCTCGCTGGAAATGGCTTACATGTCCCTTCATTTGCACCATTTCTGTTGTCTTTCTCTACTGCTAAAATACGTATATAGGAGATATGTATGTGTGGAATAGATGGGTGTGTAAAGAAATATTGAACGTTTAAGGAAGTACAGTTTATTCCCATGGGTTAAAACAAGAGGAGAGCCATTCGTTCTGCTAAAAGTAGGTAGTAGTGAAAAAAAAATTATTACATATGGATGCTTGTAGGTTTGTATTATTTTAAACTAAATGGGACTTGCCTGTCTTGGTTATTTTGAAATGATAGGGATGATAGTGTTTAGTTTCAGTAGAGAGAATAAGACTTTTGAATATATTAAGGTCATGTAAGGAAATATATGCATGTGATGCTCATTACTTGGGAATATAGAGTAGATGATGGAAGAAAATATTGTAGAAGAAGAAGGACTTATAGTACTGTTACAATTTACGAAAGAGAAGAGGGAATTAGATGGTGATGAATAAAGAATAGTATAAGCCCTATACGACATCAATGAGCATTAGCTCAGTTGGTTGGTTGAGGGGATAGTATGCGTTTGGTCTCAGGTTCGAATCTTGAGGTCGATATTTGTGGGTTGAGTTTTATTTTTCCTCCCTTTATGGTGTTGTTCCCTTTCCTACCTAGGAGTGCAAACAATGGGTGATGAGAGAGACCCAAATCCCACACTTGTGAGCCTTAGCTCAACTGGTGGGGGGGATTGGTTGGTGTGTGGCTGATCAAGGGTTCAAACCTTGGCTTGTGTTGATAGGAAATTCTTTAGGATATGAGTTTTTTTTTTTGGTTAGATGCTATTTGGGTTGTATAGTTTCAACTTAATATTTTTTTCTTAGCCCTTCAATACATGATTTTTGACATCCTTTTGGTTAGTCCTGACCATAGTATTTTTTTATATATACTCTAAATATTGTTTTTTTTAAAAGGTTGTTAGTTCTAATATTTGAGTTAAATCTTAAAATCCAATTTTTGCTTAAGAATAATAATAACATTTGTATAAGTCATATATTTTAAACTTGATAATTAATTAGTTAAATATTTCCTCTAGGTCCCTTCGACACTCAGAACTTGGACGCTGGACCAGCTTTTCATCTTCAGCGTCCGGAGCCAGGCAAGTGTACCTTGCCATTTTTGTACTTCAGTTACATTATTTAAAATTCCTAAATATTTATTTATGAGTATATAGTTGCAATACCTAGGGCCGCATTCGATACTTCGCGTCCGAATCACATTCGGGTGCCGATGGCCGCTAGCGTCATCGGGTATCGAACCTAGACATTTGCATATGCGATACCGCAACAAATCGTTGCGGGTTACACTCTGACCCTAGGACATGTTCATGTGACACTACATTATTGACGGACCTTCGTACTTGTTTACATCTTGTTGTACAGAGATTCGAGTTGATTCTATGACGATGATATTGATATGCGTACACTATTACTATTCTAGTTATGACTCGTGTACTAGATAGAGGTCTGACCGAGCGACTCGTGGATACGATTCGTGAAGTCACATGGGCGGGGAGAAACATACATCGTGCGCTTGGGATACTTTTGTCATGCCCCGATTCGGGAAATCGCTCGTCCTCGCTAGATTTTACCCGAATCATCGTCCTCGCTGGGGCGTGATGCCGCACGAGCCTGGAGTTGCGCTCGTACAAGGCAAGATAACGGTTCAAAGTCGTAACATAAGCAGCGGAAGGGAAACAAAGTATAACATAAGAATCTCTTTTATTGATTATGAACTGAAGATTACAAAGGCTCTGAATAGCCCAACACATATGCCAATTGGCTACAACGCTCATGATCTCTCTAGCTCACAAAGGATTACATTGTTCCATACATTATGCCTCTTTATAGCCACCAAGTAATCTTCGGCCGAACATCTCCATGTCGCAAGTCCGAACGCCTATGCGGTAGCTCCTCTTGAACGCCAAGGACTCCATGCCTCGGCACGTCCAAGCTAAGCCCCGCCCCGAACGGAACATACCTGAACCTGCAGGCAAACTAGTGGGGGATTAGTGCTTTCGTCCTCGCTTCGCACTGATCAAGACCCACTCGCACCCAAACCAAACACTAAGTAATTTTAGTGGACATGCAAAATTATTGGTGATCTTTCTATTTAGGCTTAGGATCAGTTTCATGGCAATATTCGACATAGCAACTTAGCATAATTGTGTCCCATATCGTGTTCCTGCAGCAGACACAGTTAGACATAATCTGAACATAAACATAGTGAACGTGCTCATCTCCGTCCCATTTGCCTAGCCTGCAATGGTTAGACTTTACATAACAACTCATACATATCACACAACATTCCAATCTTATACTTAGACAATGCATAGGGGTCGCAGGCCCTGCGCCTGCACCCAATTCTCATCTCAGCCCACCGGCCCTAACTATATGAAGGTCACAGTGTTTCGCACCGTAATGGACTTGGCATCTCTTATGTGTAAGCCTACGATCACTTCGATACGGGTTGCTAGCCCAATATCCGAAGGATCCTAAACTTACGGATATCATAGCTTATCACAGCACTGGACGGTCGCAATCCGTCTGAATGTTGTGCACCATAAATACCACACATAATTCTCTCCTAGGCCGAACAGTCCCGGTGCCCCAGCGTAACCGTCTAAGGGAAGCCGCTCCCGTGCACGGGCCATCCGAGTCCATTAACTATGCAATATGTGCCATAGCAAACACACATAATATTCCAACCAATCCTTCGTTCCATAAATATAATCTCGTCCCATGAACAGATTCACGTTTCATAAACATAAGCCAACATCCCTATCTCAAGCTCCGTCGGCGTTATGCCCCAACACATCCATATTGATGCACGACACCCAATGGCTTAGTCATCTCGTACTCATAATCAACGCGTTCCATTCATAAGTTATTCGCATAACCTAGTTCCGTAGTTACTTAGTCTTTTCGTAGCATAAGTGCACGAGGGCACGCTCAACGCCGTAATCGATGTTCTACGCCTAGTTTTCAATGTTCTCGGAGGCGTGCACGTGATGCACATCTCGATATTGTCTTTCAATGTTCTACCATCACCACCCTACCGCGACTCGTACACTTGATGCACGTCGCTTCAATTGTTCGATTGTTCAATGTTCTATCTTAGTGTTCGACACATACTTGGACCTTTCGTCGCCGAGCCACGCTCGCTAACTCGATAACATCTTACGCATACAATGATATATTTTATTAGACGTGAATGAATATGGAGAGAGAGTCAAGTACTCGCCCACCTTAAGTCGATACGCCTTGCCGTTTCGCCGAGTTGAAGCGGCTCGCTTCCATAACTTGGTCGCATAGCTAACTCTCGGACTTAGCCATTCCTTTGAACTACTCGGTTGAGTCGGCCTATCGCACCCATGCCACGATCCGTATTCCAGCACAAAGGCATAGCCTGCACACCAGATCAACTAAAATCAACACTTGCTCAAACAGGACTTATCCTTTGCATCGATTCGATTTATAGATTCCAACCGACTCAAAGCTTACCTTTGACCAACGTAACTCTCGCATCGATTTGTATCGATACCTCATCGGGTCAACGCAACTCTTTGAGTCAACGACTCATCGTAATGCACCATGCGGAGTGGGGCACTACATAATATACAACTCAAAACAAGGTTCGTCCTCGAACCGAAACCTACACTTAACCCAAGTGTCTCGCTAGATCGTTTCACGATCTCGTGCTATTATCGTTGGAATCATACAATTTAGTTTGGATCATACACATATTTTAGGCGTCCCACCAATATATGCATTTCAGCCAAGCTTAGTTGTAGGATATCGGAACAACTAACAAGCTCCACTTAAATCTTCAAGCACCAACTATTCCGTACTCGACTTAGTCAAATCTTAGCACCTATTCTCAAAATACTTCTCGTATGCATCATCCCATAACATGCGATTCTCTTCCAAATATTTCTGCACATAACTTGATTCAAACCCGTTACTTCGGTCTCATAAGTTTCTCGCCGGCCACCTAACACTCGCGTAGCCTTAAGTCATTGTGCATCCGATCGAAATAATTCTCCACAACGTCTATTCGCCCAACCGTTTCCTATCTCTCACATAACTCAAGTCTTTCACCCAATCATTCATAACATTTGGTCTTAACGACATGGACTAAGTCCAACATGTCACAAATTCCTTTGCCTACAATCCGTACTAAGTCTCGCACACAACTATTCCAACACGATCCATGTTCTTGAACCGTCTACGCATCGCATCTGGGGCTACCCCCGCTAGGTAACTTATCCAGACATCGTACTTAATCTCTTCCAACACAAGAGGTCCATTTGAGTCCACGATGCTCAAAGGCAACAATCTTTCCGACCCAAGGTCTCTTACGATACGCTCATCTTTGATTCTCGATCGAGTACGAATCCCTTACTCAATTCCTAAATCAATCCTGACTAGTTCATTTCGTAACATAGATGGCACGCTCAACACACATAGCCTAACCGTTACTCAAACCGATCTATGACACAACTCTTAGGGTCGTTCTACTATATGTCGCTCTCGTGCATTGCAGAATTCTTGCAATCGCCTTACCGTATCCCTATGCTAAGTACGTTCCTCAACGTCTTATTCGATCCTCGACCAACCAAGCCTACTGCGTATCCATTCGATCGATCATAAACTCTCTAACCATATCGATCTAGTCGAAGGCTACTCGCTAACTTCCGAAACACGATACTCACTCGCTTAGACTTATCCTCAACATGCATACATTATTCCTTATTCTCGACAAAATTTCTTATGCGACTTATTTAGGGTTATCCTATGGGACTTCAACATTCACTTGATTTGGCGGTCAAGTCTTCTAGGGTCATCTGCCCCGAAACTATGCTCGATAATTGAAGATCATCAACGAGGGACAGTTACAACGAACCATGCTATATCCTATCGTGCAGCCAAATCAATTCTCGATAATTCCTAGGGGACTTCACCCAATCTGACATATCAATCTATAATTTATCTATCCCCGCACAACTGATGCGTCGTTGCTACTCGAATGACTCATGCGCTTGCGTGCCGTTACTACTCGAATCACTCATGTATTACCGTCGATTATCTTTGCTAGTCGCATGATATCTACTCGCCTTAGGTCTGAGTTTACCTATCCGTGATCATAGCTCGACACATCCCATACTCATCAAAACCATCCTCTAACAACTTTCATATCAAACCAGAAGTCAAATCCGATTTTCTAAGCCTTGTAAGTTTGATCATCCCCGCTGTATGAATCACCATACCAGCGCTCACGCGGAATGATCGCCATAATTTGGTGTGACGCATGTGCGATGCTGGAGTTGCACTCGCATAAGACAAGAATGTCAACATTGTGGTTATTCTCGAAACAATCAAGCACCTTAGTTTTCATCCAAGTAATATCCATTCACTCTCCATTTCTCGAAGCATTCCTGCCGTCAACTTAACTTGCATCTTATTCATCCAACAACAATGCTCAACATAATTTTCGTTCATTCGATCAGAGTATCCCCGAGTTATTGCATATCGTCTTTGATACGCCTTAATACCATCGTCGATATGCATAACCTGAACATCTTCGTCTCTCATAAGCTCCAATTCGTTGCAATCACTGTTATTCTCCGAACTCGAATACGAATCAATTCTCACGTACCGAAATCCATTCTGTTGTAACTAACTACCATCATCGAGACACGATTTCCAATTCATATATTCATTCTCATATCCCTAACTCGCACTTCCAAATCGTGCAACCGACTTATCGCACTAACTTAAATTCGTTTGAACGATTCCTTCGTACTTACTCAACTCATTCCGAATAAGTCTTCGTGCTAACTCACGTACATTCGACCGGGTCGACTATTTCCTCAATGTAACATTCCTTCGCTATGCTCCGTCTATCGTTCGGCTCATACTTAACGAATCTTCGTCCGACGTATCCTCCGTGGATATAACTTCGCGCATAATCGTTCGACTCAATTTATCGAAGCATATTTGCATCGACTTCTCTCAAGGTATTCCCACTCAAGTCTCGGTACTACTCCGTCCGTTGAGGACAAACATATCGTAACAATACAATCGTCTCGACGTAACCTATCACAAGTCACCAACCGGCTTAACATAGCTATCGCTAAGTGGTACTCCATATACCACTCAGGATTCGAGCCTATCATTATCGATACAGTACTTCGCTATACAGATCGCATAATTGGTATTTCATATACCACTCGAAATCGAGTCATTACTCGACATTACACTCTGTATAGGTTTGACATCTATTTTCTAATCAACTATCCCGTGGCGATCTTTCCGATCCCAGCTCTAGCGTTCTTCTTACTCGAGTTGGCACAACAACTGAGCCAACATGATAGTCATTAGCTCAAGGTTGACATACATTCGGTCTAACCGTACCTTGGCAATCATATCGATTACACCCGCAACATTCGGCTAGCATATACGTTCGCCTACTTCGAAACTTGACTCAATGCGGCCAACTTACAAGTTCGTCTACTCAAACTCGACTTAGCGACCATCTCGACTCGTTATTATCGCATCCACGATCTTCCAATCTCGCTCATTGTAACTCGTGCAACAACTCATTTTCGATACTTAAGATCTTCACTCGATCTCGCTTAACATATCTCTATCCATCCATATAGCCATACAACATGTATCATTTCCATGTCGACTCGTTGTACCTATGCAACGAACGATTCACTACTTGCTGTACTCCATACAACCAACAACACATAACCGTTCATATAGAAACATAACACGCATCGCCTCACATGTCGACCCGTTGTACTTCGTGTAACCAACAACACATATCTCCTGACACTTCGTGCGACCAACAACACATAACTTCTTGCACTTCGTGCGACCGACAACACATATATCATTGCACTTCATGCAACCAATATCACCATATTCGTTGCACTTCGTGCGACTAGCGACTCACAACTTTCTTGTACTTCGAGAAACCAAAATCTTTTAACCCGTTGCACTTCGTGCAACCAACACTCTCCGATGGCACCCGGAGATAGCGCGATAGTCACGAAATACTTGTGGCAGACATGTGCACTTAATATAGACTTATTGTATGGAACATCCAATGTAGCATCGAGCAGATCCATGAGCCATGTGGTTGCAGAAACAACTTAGAGTCAACTGAATTTTGATATCGAAGCAACTGAGGGTCAAAGAGATTCGTTCACGGTCCAGAGGATGAAACCGCTCTGATACCAACTTGTCATGCCCCGATTCAGAAAATTGCTCGTCCTCGCTAGATTTTACCAGAATTATTGTCCTCGCTGGGGCATGATGCCGCACGAGCCTGGAGTTGCGCTCGTACAAGGCAAGATAATGGTTCACGTAGTGATTATCTCAAAGTCGTAACATAAGCAGCGGAAGGGAAACAATGTATAACATAAGAATCTCTTTTATTGATTATGAACTGAAGATTACAAAGGCTCTGAATATCCCAACACATATGCCAATTGGCTACAATGTTCATGATCTCTCTAGCTCACAAAGGATTACATTATTCTATACATTATGCCTCTTTATAGCCACCAAGTAGTCTTCGGCCAAACATCTCCATGTCGTAAGTCCGAATGCCTATGCGGTAGCTCCTCTTGAACACCAAGGACTCTATGCCTCGGCACGTCCAAGCCAAGCCCCGCCCCGAACCGAACATACCTGAACCTGCAGGCAAACTAGTGGGGGATTAGTGCTTTCGTCCTCGCTTCGCACTGATCAAGACCCGCTCGCACCCAAACCAAACACTAAGTAATTTTAGTGGACATGCAACATTATTGGTAATCTTTCTATTTAGACTTAGGATAAGTTTTATGGCAATATTCGACATAGCAACTTAGCATAATTATGTCCCATATCGTGTTCCTACAGCAGACACAGTTAAACATAATCTGAACATAAACATAGTGAACGTGCTCATCTCCGTCCCATTTGCCTAGCCTGTAATGGTTAGACTTTACATAATAACTCATACAATTTACGCAACATTCCAATCTTATACTAAGACAATGCATAGGGGTCGCAGGCCCTGCACCTGCACCCAACTCTCATCTCAGCCCGCCGGCCCTAACTATATGAAGGTCACGGTGCTTCGCACCGTAATGGACTTGGCATCTCTTATGTGTAAGCCCACGATCACTTCGATACGGGTTGCTAGCCTAATAACCGAAGGATTCCAAACTAACGAATATTATGGCTTATCACAGCACTGGATGGTCGCAATCCGTCCGAATGTTGTGCACCATAAATACCACACATAATTCCCTCCTAGGCCGAACGGTCCCGGTGCCCCGGCGTAACCGTCCAAGGGAAGCCGCTCCCGTGCACGGGCCATCCAAGTCCATTGACCATGCAATACGCGCCATAGCAAACACACATAACATTCCAACCAATCCTTCGTTCCATAAATATAATCTCGTCCCAGGAACAGATTCACGTTTCATAAACATAAGCCACCATCCCTATCTCAAGCTCCATCGGCGTTATGCCCTAACACATCCATATTGATGCACGACACCCAACGGCTTAGTCATCTCGTACTCATAATCAACGCGTTCCATTCATAAGTTATTCACATAACCTAGTTCCGTAGTTACTTAGTCTTTTCGTAGCATAAGTGCACGAGGGCACGCTCAACGCCGTAATCGATGTTCTACGCCTAGTGTTCAATATTCTCGGAGGCGTGCACGTTATGCACATCTCGATATTATCTTTCAATGTTCTACCATCACCGCCCTACTGTGACTCGTATACTTGATGTACGTCGCTTCAATTGTTCAATGTTCTATCTTAGTGTTCGACACATACTTGGACCTTTTGTCGCCGAGCCACGCTCGCTAACTCGATAATATCTTACACATACAATGATATATTTTATTAGACGTGAAGGAATAGGGAGAGAGAGTCAAGAACCCGTCCACCTTAAGTCGATACGCCTTGCCGTTTCGCCGAGTTGAAGCGGCTCGCTTCCATAACTTGGTCGCATAGCTAACACTCGGACTTAGACATTCCTTTGAACTACTTGGTTGAGTTGGCCTATCGCGCCCATGTCACGATCCGTAATCCAGCACAAAGGCATAGCCTGCACACCAGATCAACTAAAATTAGCACTTGCTCAAACAGGACTTATCCTTTGCATCGATTCGATTCATAGATTCCAACCGACTCAAAGCTTACCTTTGGCCAGCGTAACTCTCGCATCGATTTGCATCGATACCTCATCGGGTCAACGCAACTCTTCGAGTCAATGACTCATCGTAATGCACCATACGGAGCGGGACATTACATATTTCCCACAGAGTTACCGCTGCCTCATTACCAGAGCTGCGGATATTTCATAGTTACCACAGTTCCTTATCAGAACTGCAGATTCTCATAGTTACCGGAGTTCCGTATCAGAACTCCGGATTACACCGTGACAGTCCGCGTATTCGAGTGATGTTTCTTAAATTGCATTGCATACTAGTTGGTTACGGTAGTTCACCCACTTTATTTCTGTCTCATTTTAGTTTATCTTATCACCCTTTATTGTCGTACTCTTGGCATGTATATTATGTACCTTGTTGCGTCCCTCTGAGGACCTGGTTTTCTCTCCAGATTTAGACGATTATTCTAAGGTTTACGGATCCGGAGTTGAACTAGGAGCAGGACTTGCACCTGACGACGAGATCGATCCAGCAGAGTAGCCGATTGGTAGAGCATTTTCTTTCTTTCTTGCTTCATTATCTAGTAGCATGTCGTCAGATCTGGTTATCTTCTTGTATTTCATTTTCATTCAGTATTGTATTATGTTTCGTTTGTAGACTCTTATTATCTCTTTGAGCCTACTCGACAAATATGATTATTGGGCTGCAGACTAGTTTCATATTTCCCTCCTTATATTTCCGTACTTGGATTGAGATATAGTGTTGTTGTAGTGATTAGTTACATCATTTTGACATCTTATACGTATTCTAGTCGAACTAGAGTCTGGTTGAGTACGTAGCTGGCCATTGCCACGTGGCTTGGTCTCGCGTATTGGGACTGGGGCGTGACAAAAACAAAAGTACCAATTAAAATATTATCACAAATTTAAAATCATACAATTACCAAAATACCCATAATCTAGAAAAGTGGTAGTGACAAAGCCCCCCAATGTTATTGTGTCCATCGAACTGGTATTGGATGAGGATGCGTTGCTTCCTATTCCACCTGAAGATATCCATCTGACTATGCTATTGGATATCACATACTTTGGCCAAACGGTTTAGTTCTTCATGGTACTCTAATTAGAGAGGTAGTCAATATTTATTTAAATGTCTCGCTTGTATAAATATCATATTATTTCAGTATTATACATTTTTACTCTGAAATTGTGTTGTATTTTAGGCATCCAAGGTGGGCAAGGAAGCTCTCAATGAGCAAAGGAAGAAGCCAACTAAAGTTAAAACTCCAACAAGGGCTTCCACTAGAATTCTAAGGTCATTCAAAAATCTGCCCAGAATGGACTACTTTGCTAAACTGGTACAATGCTTGATAGTTGAAAAACTGCAATTTCGGTACCATTTTCTGGAGAATTGTTTGGTACCCCAACTGTTGCATTCCTTCTCGAAGTGGATTTCGAAAATTTTATTAAAATGTGTGCCCTATCAGTTAATTGTGTTCAAATATACATAAGGTAGTTGAATACTTTACTTTTTAAATTTTGTTATTACATTAATAAGTTGATCTAAATAATCTGTAAACTACATATATAGGTTGTTGTACATTTGTTTGAAGTACCTAAACCTTGTTGAGGATGTTTGCTTCATTAATCTGAGACTAGTCTTCTAGTCTTGTTTGAAAGACGTTTATGGGACGCATGATGCAAGGGCACGACATATTTGTAACAGTTTGATATCTCGAAAATAAAGTCGACTTGTTTTCTTGCCATATAACCCTAGGTAATACATTTCTTACTTATTTTTCTTCTACAAGTTCTCACTAACTCGATAACTTGTATATATCTTGGTGTTATATGGGGTTACAGTTTTTATTGGGTTTTTGTTGTCATTGATCTGTCACAAATGATAGCATATTATCTGGACTATTTGAGGAGTTACATCCATGACGATCTTAAGTACATTGTAACAGGGTATGCATCAATATTTATACCATATTTTAGGAATGTCACAACTACAGTTAAGGTACTAATTAGATGATTCGATAATGACTATTAATATTATCCACTTTAATTTGCATATAGTGGACTTCAGATGTTTCATGCTCAATTGGAAAATCAAGTCAAAAAATTTAAATTGAACTGGATAACAATTAAGGTACAATATATTTCTCTCACGTAAATGTCAATAAAAAATAAGTACAAGTTTGTAAGGATTTTGCTTAATTTTTTATGACTAGGCGCCAGAACAAGCTGACTCTATGGAATGTGGGTACTATGTGATGAGATTTATGAAGGAGATCACATCTGATCGAACCTTACTTAATCCAAAGGTGATGTTTTTCTTAATCGACATGTATATTTAGAATATAAATATATCATGACAGTATTAGTTTCATTTTTCTTCCTATTTACAAACAGTACAATCAAAAGGGAGACTACAATTTCGAAAAAATTAATGAAGTTCGTACAAAGTGGATGGAACATATTTTGCAGTTCCTTACCTAAAAAATCGTCGCAGGTAATTTTAGACTTTATCTACAGTGAATACATGCATTTAATTTGTGTGCTGGACTATTTAAATCTGGTATACTCACTGTTGTTGCATACAGAACTTCACTGATACATATATAACTTGGGTCACTGATACTCATTGTTGTTGCACCCTAATTTTCCTAACTTTGTTCACTGATACTCACTGCTGTTGCACCCTAATGCTTCTAACTTTGTTCACTGATACTCCTGTTGATACACCCTAATTTTCCTTCTTAGTTTATGTCTAACTGACTGTGCGTATTGACTCATGTCTTAGCTGACTCGGTTACATGTCCATATTGTCTGATACCCCATGTTAGAATGACGACATAATTAAAGTAGTAATGCCATGTAGAGAGAAGAAGCCTCTAATACTGTACTGATATTGGACTTTTACTGAGCCCCTCTCCTATGCTAACTTGCTAATGCTTGATATATACTGAACCTATCTGCCAATAGCCATTAATGTACTCTCCCCTTTTCCTTTGGTTCTCAAGTAACTAATTGTGTACCTTGATCACTAGATTTCCTTCAATGTATAGACGTTGATGTATAAAAGCAGATTATAACTCTAATACTCAAGCTTGAGCTTAAAACTCTGATATTCTGTACATTGCAGTATGCATGGCCTCAAGCCTGCTGCTTGTAGCTTCATTGTACTACTTTGTACTTCTCTACACTACTTCAGTTATTGTTATAGTTATTATGTTCTCTGTCCAATTTGATAAGTAAATGTATCCAGATATTTCCAGGATACCTGTATGCATCTTTACACATATTTATTCAAGTGCGTACTCAGAGCCACATGGCTCCGTCCCGTACAACAAACTGAACCGATATCTAATCATCAACGAGAAACTTCAAATTGTCTCGAGTTCTTGTGTGTGCAGCAATAAAGTCAAACTGTATTGATAATTCTGTAATAGTGTAGTTCAATAGTTATATAAGAACATATAGGGGAAGTATTGATAATTTGTGTTCTTTTTCTCTCAGGAACTTGCTAAAAAATGAATGTGCATGCTGTCAATAGGAGAATGTTGTGGATATGGGAGGGATGTGCTCCGGTCTGGTTTGCTACATTTTTTGGTTTCATTTGTATGATTATCACAGTTTGGATGTTTAAGTGGTATGGAAACTACAGATGTGGGATATGTGTACTTTGTGGTTGGATTATGTTTTGTGGTTGGACAAGTGATGGATGTTTGTGGTTGGATTATATTTTTTGGTTGGACAAGTGATGGATGTTTGTATGGGACATGTTGAAAGTTTTTGGTGTATGAACAATACAGTTTGTTAATATAAAAATTGGGCTTTATAGTAATTTGATGTATGTGTATCTTCTGGATTGATATTTGTGTGTTTGATTAATATTATATAATTCTTGACAAAATTTTGGCAAGCTTCTCTTGACGGTATTTTGGCTAGCTTCTCTTGACGGTTGTCAAACGTCAAATTTAATTCAAATCATGCTGCATAATAGCCGTGAATAAATGCTTTTCCTGACGGATTTTGGCCCTAAAAAAAAGAATTTTCTTAACGGCTAATAGCCATCATCTAGGCCGGAGTCAAGAAATTTTTTTGCCTACGTTGATGGTTTCTAAAAACTACTATCTTGACGGCTAAAAACAGTAAAAAAAAAAAAACTACTTCATATGACGGCAAAAAAACCGTCAAGAAAAGTCCTGCCAGCGACCGTCAAGAAGGGGGGGGGTCCTTTCTTGACTCCGGCCTAATCCACAACCGTCAAGATACCCCTTTCTTGACCGAAAAAAAAACAATCAAGAAAAGCCTTTTTCTTGTAATGTCTTCTTATAATTGCCACCATTTAGTATAATTAGTTTTAAGTACTTACCAACATGATTATGTACTTAGAAAATCTAAATGGTCGCTTTGTTTTAGTTGCAAAGATTAAATTAGACATAGGAGAGTGAGAGAAGCCACATTTTTTAAACTGGCATAATAATTATTTCAATTTATTTGAAACAAAAAAGTTGAAATAAAGAATAAATTGGGCGAAGGAAATGGGGTTGACATAGAGACAGGTCAACTCTGAGCTTAGATTCGAAAAGTCCTAAGGGCCATTGAAAATTTAGTATGCTATGAATTACTAGTTCATCGTTCCTTATTTACAGTTAAACTGGAGAAAGAATAATTTTATATATTCTCCTCTCAACAACAACACTTTATTCCTCTAATTAATATGCCATGATTTACTATGTTCATCTTTCCTTATATTTTACAGTTAAGCTGGAGAAGAATAAATTTATTTATTCTCCTCTCAAGTAACAACACTTTATTCCTCTAATTAATATGCCATGATTTACTAGTTCATCGTTCCTTATTTTACAGTTAAGCTGGAGAGGAATAATTTTGTTGAGAATCAATAAGGGACTTTTAGTCCCACATCGGAATATGTAGTATGTAGAGGAGCTAGACTCCCTATAAGTAGTGAAGTAGTCCAGCAATAAAATCATTCAACCATTATTTTCTACATGGTATCAGAGCCATAACTCTCTCTCTCTCTCTCCAAAAAAAACAAATTTTTTTTTGTCGCCCCCCTTCCCTTGCCGACCACCCCCCTCGCCGACCCCCCCACCCTCCCCCGACCCCCCCGAAGCAGCAGCCCCCCGACCCCCCCCCCCCCCCCGACCACCCCCGATCCCCCTTTACCGTCCTCCACCAGCAGCCACCCGACCCCCCCCGACCCCCCCCGACCCCTCCCGAAGCAGCAGCCCCCCGACCCCCCCCGACCCCCCACCCCCCTCCCCTCCCGACCACCGGCAGCCCCCCCACCTTCCCGACCTCCAGCGGCACCCCCACCTTCCAAAACCCTAACCCTAGCCACCACCATGTCTAATCCTAGCCTTTCCATCTACTACAAACCCTAGCCGTAAAAAAAATGGCATATTTCGAAGACAGACGGCTGCCAAATGCTTTATTTGTACCAACTCTGATCCTCGCTTACGCCGTTTGGAACTAACAAATGCTTTATTTGTTATTCCTTCTTCACATCAGGATCTCTACAGAGACTGATCATGTCTTCTCTGGTGACCTGACGTGTTCACTTTACATACGCGCGCCGGTGCTGGCCAAGTTAGTAACGCATTCGTAAAGTCTGTGACGTCGAAGAAGAAGTCGACGAAGACAAAGACGACGACGAAGTTGGGGAAGTTGCCGACTCCGACGTCGAAGACGCCGAAGAAGACGATGAATAGGGTTCACAGTTGAAGAAGCCATGGATTCAATCAGTGGCAAACTGACGGCCGACGAGATGAAGGCCTTGGTTGATGATATCTTATCAAATAGATTAACCGAGGCAACCCCACGTGTGATCCATACTGATGTGGATCCGTCACCTTATAAAATGGGGAAATTAGAGAAGCTGGAGACGAAGTTGGAAGGAACGTCCAACTACTTGAAGTGGTCGTGGCAGGCGATGCGGACGCTGAAGGGACGTGGCTTGGTTGGCTATGTCACTGGCCAAGCCAAGGCGCCAGCTGATCACTCCGCAAAGGAGTTTGCTATTTGGGAGATTGTCAACAACGTAGTAGCTGGGTGGTTGACTGCCTCATTAACCGACCAGGTGTCGGGCAATATCGAGGCAATGGAGGCTGCTGCTGATATATGGCGAACTCTAAAAGATATGTACTCCGGCTATGGCAATCCTATGCGAGTCATTCAACTGCAAGATGAACTCGATAGGGTGGCCTATGACGAACGTACCATCTCTGAGTACGCAGCCCTGTTGAAGAAGTACTGGTCTGATCTGGATCATTATGATCCTCTTGGGATGGAAGATGCACAAGTCGAACCGACATTCGCGAAGTACTTTCAGACGTTCCTGGCTTATATTTTGCAGCAGCGTATGATGAAATTCCTGAAGGGACTACACCCTATATTTGAGCAGAGACGAAATACCCTCCTATCCCAACCCACGCTTCCGACCTTGGAAGAAGCTATAGCCGTCATGACACAGGAAGAAGCTCGACTGAAGTTGATGCCTAACAAGGGCTCCTACCAGGGGGAGCAAGCCGCGGTTGAAAAGTCTGCCCTTGCTGCCTTCAATCAACCTCCATATGTGGGTGGTGTTTGCCACAATTGTGGTGACTCCGGACATTACATCCGATTTTATCCAAAACCCTTGTACAATCAGTCTAATGATCGAGGACGGGGTCGTGGACGCTGACGTGGTAGTAGAGGAGGATATGCTGGTAGAAGGGGCGGACACAAAGCAAATCTGGCGGAGGAAGGGGGAGAGAATCAACTGGCTGAAATAACCCCGCTTGAGCGGAAGTTTCTTGAGAAATTGCGAGGCACAAAGCTGGGTTCGGTCGACAGTCCTGGGGCGTCTTCTACCTCTGGAGATCACATCACTTGCTTTGCCCAAACCAGCACTGGTAATTCTGTGCATGCTCTTGCATCTGTCCATCAGCCAGGATGGATTATGGACTCTGGGGCATCTCGCCATGTCACGGGATCCCGTGGTGCGTTTCAGGACTATACTCACCTACCATTGCCGGAGAGTATTCAGACCGCTGATGGTATATCCAGCCCTGTAATGGGTAAAGGCACTGTCGTATGCACCCCTTCCATCACTCTAACCAATGTCTTACATGCTCCGTCTTTTCCTGTCAATCTTCTATCTGTTAGTGCCATTATACTTGATCATAACTGTACTGTTTTCTTTGACATTTCTACGGTGACTTTTCAGGAGAAAGGAATAGGACGACGACTTGGGACTGGCACATAGTATAAGGGGCTGTGGTATTTAGACAGGACTGGACTGGACAACGCATTGGCATCCTTTGTAGCAGACGCACCACCAGAAGCTTCATGTCGCAGTGTTGAAGCCGACTTGCTACTCCACCACCAGCGTGTCGGTCATTCCTCTTTTCAAGTTATTAGTCGAATGTATCCGTCCTTATATCAAAGGGCTAATAAAGAGAAGTTATTTTGTGATGCTTGTGAGTTGAGAAAACATACCAGAAGCTCGTATATGAGCTCGGGGAATAGGAGTTCAGCTGCTTTTAACATGATACATTCGGACGTATGGGGCCCTTGTCCTACAACCGGAATTAACGACTTTCGATGGTTCGTCACCTTTATTGACTGTTATACCCGCGTGACATGGGTCTATCTTATGAAGAATAAAAGTGACGTCCTTGAGGCCTTTCGGGACTTTCATCGACGGGTGGAAACACAATATGGCGCTAAAATTAAGTATTTTCGGTCTGACAATGGGACGGAATATACTAATAAGCGGGTTGCTGAGTATTTTTCCACTCATGGAATACTACATCAAACTTCAATGTGCTTATACTCCGGCACAAAATGGTGTGGCTGAACGAAAGAACAGACACCTGCTGGAAGTCGCACGGATGATGATGCTGGCTATGAATGTCCCGAAACACTTATGGGGGCAGGCTATATTGACGGTCTCTTATCTCATCAATAGAATGTCATCTCAAGTATTGGACTGGAAGACACCGTTGGAGATGTTTACTGGGGCAACTACATACACTGTTCCACCGAAAGTTTTTGGATGTGTGTCCTTTATCCCAGATAATAGGCCAGGCGTTGGCAAACTGGATCCTAGGACAGTTAAATGTGTCTTTGTCGGTTACACGGCGACTCAGAAGGGATATGCCTATTGGAGTCCAGTCGAGCGAAAGATGTTTGTCAGCATGGACGTTACATTCAGAGAGCTCGAACCATACTATGGTTCGGATGAAGGTTCAGCATTTGGTGACACACCTAACACAGATGGTGTTCGATGTGAGGGGGAGATAATAAGCCCAAATGGGGTCGTCGGATCGGTTTCGTGTCCGGTTGTAGAAAACTGGACGAAAGGGAAAGAGCACAGTGACTCATATACAGAGAATGAAGAAGAAGATACATATGTTACGCAGGGAGAGCAGCAGACAAGGGAAAAGGAGCTCCAAGTCTACAGAAGGAGACAACAGAAGTCCAGTACTGTGCCTATGCCGTGCCCTATGCCTACGGTACCAAGTCCCTCGTCTACTCCTACTCCAACTCCTGAAGATGTTGCCCCCGCACTGAATCACTCGAATTCTGATACGGATCTCTCCGACTCGGATGGTATGATCTCTCCACCACCTGTTGCTCCCTTAAGGAGATCTTCTCGCATCAATACGGGTAAGGCTCCTACTCGTTTTGATGAGTACGAACATGACATTGCCAACTTCTTGTCTTATTCTAACATTTTTTCGAATTATCGAGCCTTCATTGCATCGTTAGACTCTACTTCATTGCCCAAGTGTTGGCAGGAAGCAAAGAAAGATCCAAGGTGAAAAGCTGCAATGATGGAAGAACTTGGGGCACTGGAGAAAAATAAGACATGGGAGCTGGTTCCATTACCCAAAGGGAAGAAAGCTGTGGGATGCAAATGGGTGTACACAGTGAAAGAGATGCCTGAAGGAAAAGTAGAGCGGTACAAGGTAAGGTTGGTTGCAAAAGGATTCACACAGTTATATGGAATAGACTATGATGAGACGTTTGTTCCAGTAGCAAAAATGAGCACCGTGAGAACTCTGATCTCCATTACAGCGAACTATGGGTGGAAGCTGTACCAGCTGGATGTGAAGAATGCCTTTCTTCATGGGGACCTGCAAGAATAAGTATACATGGAGCTCCCGCCAGGGTGCTACGCGACGGAATCAGACGGAGGGACGTCGCAAGGAAAGGTGTGTAAACTGAAGAAGTCGCTATACGGGCTCAAACAATCTCCTCGAGCCAGGTTTGACAGATTCAGAAAGGCTGTTACAGGCATGGGATACCGTCAAACAAATGCAGATCATACGGTCTTCCTCCAGCATACAAGCGGTCACATCACTATACTTGTTGTATATGTGAATGATATAGTGATCACAGGTGATGATGAAGTCGAGATCACTAAGCTGAAGTCAAAACTCGCGAAGGAGTTTGAGGTGAAGGATTTAGGAGCGATGAGGTACTTTCTAGGTATCGAAGTGTGTGAAGGCGAACAGGGAATTGTTCTATCACAAAGAAAGTACGCACTAGATCTGCTGAAGGAGACAGGGATGCTGGGATGCAAAGCTGCCGTTACACCAATTGACCAGAAGAGTAAGCTTGGAGCAGAAGCAGGAGAGCCTGTTGATCGTGAAAGATATCAAAGACTTGTAGGGAGATTGATTTATCTGGGACACACTCGCCCTAATATCTCATTTGCGGTGAGTGTAGTGAGTAGCTACATGCATGATCCAAGAAAGGGTCATATGGAAGCAGTATTTCAGATCTTGAGATATCTGAAAGGAACACCGGGAAAGGGGCTATGGTTCAAGAAGAATGGACGCATAGAAGTTGAGGGATACTGTGATGCAGACTGGACGAGCTGCATAGACGACAGAAGGTCTACCACGGGATACTGTGTTTTTGTAGGAGGAAATCTGGTCTCATGGAGAAGCAAGAAACAGTCAGTGGTAGCACGGTCGACAGCTGAAGCAGAATACAGAGCAATGGCTCTGGGTGTGTCAGAGTTGCTGTGGGTGAAAGCATTGCTGACAGAGTTGCAGCTGGATAAGGGAGCACCATTGCGTCTTCTGAGCGATAGTCAAGCTGCAATAAGTATAGCTAACAATCCAGTTCAGCACGACAGAACGAAGCACATCGAGATTAATCGATTCTTCATCAAGGAGAAGCTGGAACAAGGGATACTGAAGATTGAACATGTCCGCTCAGAAGAACAAGTTGCGGACTGTCTGACTAAGGGTCTTAGTTCCTTAAGTCTATCGAAGCTATGTAACAAGATGGGGATGATCAATATCTATCGCCCATCTTGAGGGGGAGTGTTGAGAATCAATAAGGGACTTTTAGTCTCATATCGGAATATGTAGTATGTAGAGGAGCTAGACTCCCTATAAGTAGTGAAGTAGTCCATCAATAAAATCATTCAACCATTATTTTCTACAAATTTTACATATTCTCCTCTCAACAACACTTTATTCTTCACTATCCCTTGCAAACATTGAAAACGTTCCAGCAAAAGAAGAAAAAAAATTGAAGAAATAGTTCTTTTTTTGCCAATATCATCAAGTCGATCAGGCCATGTCAGAAAGTTTCCCTTTCGAAACCACCGCAACACTCCTGCTCCTCGGATACATGACGTCACGTCCATTACTTCCACCGATATCATTCGGATCTTCCTCTTCGATCCTCCCGATCATCATCATCATCGGCGGACGCTTAGTGCCGACTCCCACGCTCTGGCTCCTCGGCACCACCGCCGTCCCGGTCGCGTCCACCGGGTCACGCTGCATGGCAGCGTTGAGAGGGCCGAGGCGCCCCTGTGAAGCGGCACGGATAAGCTCGTTTATATCGTCGCCCGCGGTCGAGTTGCGGAAGCCGTGGCTCTGGCTCCGGGGCACCCGAGCGGCGATGACTCCGCCCTGCTGGACCCTGCCCGCGCACCCGCCGAGGCTGCTGATGTAGAGATCCCTGGCAGAGATTAGCAAGCGATAGGGGGCTTTGACGTAGTAAGCTAGCTTGTTGCTCGACTTCTTCTTGCTGCTGGTGTTGCTCATGGCTAGATGTGCTTAGTGAGGAGGAAAAGAATAAGAGAGTTGCCATATATATATATATATATATATATATATATATATATATATATATATATATATATATATATATATATATATATATATTTGTTGCTGCTTGTTGCTTGAAATCGAGCGGGAGACGACTTTTGCTTGTTTGTGAGTTTGTGCGGACCGTTTCAATTATAGCTAGGTATGCATGCCGTGTGTTAACAACCGAGTCAAGGTTAAGGACCTATAGCAAGAATCAACATTGGAGGATTAGTGAGTTACTTGGTTGACCAAGACTAAGTTATAACTTTTTATTTGAGTCGGATAGGGATAGCGCAACTATCACATATAGTGATGGGTGGGTTCAATGTGACACTTGTCTCTGTTATGGATTCCACAATCAACAACGTACGGTGAAACTCTACATATATACTTGGATGATCAAATCTAACGAATCTATCAAATCTAGCAAAATGGAAAGGTGGACCCTTCTTACCAAATAACTTTTGTCCCCGAAGTTTGAGGGTGGTTGATTAAACATTTGGGCAAGATGAATATATAATGGGTATGTTAGAGTTATTCAAGGTTAAGTGGCTAAGCAAGTAAAATTAATTGTATTGTGCTATTTAAATAATTAAGACAAATTAAAGTAGTATAATTAAAAAATAGTTGTAAAGTTATAATAGTCATAGAAGTAATGTGTAGATGCCTTAGTAATAAATCTAATTTGATGATAAGCAATATTAAAAATATCTAAAACCTTATATATATATATATATATATATATATATATATATATTGTTAATCCCAGGGCTTGATCAAAGATGGTAAAACAGATGCAACAAAGATCTACGATGATACAAATACCAAATAACCCGATTACAATATGGAGGAGGAAAATAGAGAAGAGAAGATCTCTCGTTCTTCCTTGCAAACGTGTTGCAATTGGGACAGAACGAGTTACAATAATCTAGAGAGAGATGAGAAGAAGAACAATGCTGGGGTGTCAAAACACCGTTGCTCAAAGCAAGATTCGCCCCACATGATCTGCTTCCAGGAACCAGCAAGTTTGAAGAACTTGTGGAACGCTCGAAGTCACCTCTGTTCTGACTCCTCGGATGGACTTGCAATGGCGGCAGCAGCCCTCTCTCTCTTTCTCCTTTTCTGACTTGTATTTTTCGTAATCCCACAAAGGAGGCCAGAATAGAGTATTTATAGAGAAAGGGTGGAAACCCTAGCCGCCTCTTCAGTTATGGAAAGATTGAATCAAATCTCAAAAGATAGCAACGAGATTTAATTCAAATCCCACAAAGATAGCAACGAAATTACTTCAAATCCCACAAAGATAGGATCTGAATTAATCGTATTGATTCAGCTTTTCCATAACTGACTTGTAATCTGCACAGTCAACGGAGCCCTCCATACGGCAGCAGCAGCAGCAGCCTGGCCGCATGAGTCTCATGGCCGCATGGACCGCATGGGCCGCATGAGCCGCATGAGCCGCATGGACCACATGAGCCGCATGGACCGCATGGACCACATGAGCTGCATGGACCGCATGAGCCGCATGGACCGCATGGTCCACATGAGCCGCATGGACCGCATGAGCCGCATGGCCGCATGAACCGCATGTGCCGCATGTGCCGTATGTGCCGCATGTGTCGCATGTGCCGCATGGACCGCATGGCCGCATAAGCCGTATGGTCGCATGGCCGCATGAGCCGCATGCCGCATAAGACCGCATGGCCGCATATGAGCCGCATAAAGACCGCATTACTGCTGACGTGCTAAGTGCAAAGTACGCCAACAAAATGTCACATTATGCCTCATGAGCCCATGAGCCCGAGCCCGAGCCCGAGTCCGAGTCCGAGTCCGAGTCGCTAAGCCCCTTTAGGGCTTAGCTCCAAATAGAATTAATCCAAGAGAATGACAAAAGCATTAATGCTTAATCCTTGGAGCCTTATTCTTACCTCCTAGTAAAATCACCCACATGGTTCCCTCCTTAGGGTCACCACTCCATGTGCATCTCTCAACAACACACCCAAGTATATATGTTGAGATAACTCATGGTGCATTTCCAATGTGGGACTAAAATTTACAAGGCATGTTGAGAGCAAGCTCTTTCCATGTAAAGAAAGCACCAACAATCCCCCACATATCATAACATATATATGTGTCCAGGGTTGAGCGTTCCCTACAGTAACTGTCCATTTTATATTAGGATAGATGTCGCTGACGACTTGAATCTTCCCGCATGGGTTAAATAATAATGTGATATAAGAATGGACTACGCCTTGAATTCTGCACCACAATTGTAATTCTTCCCACTCACAAAGTATAGTTACGTGTGCTTCTGGCTGCACATTAAAGGCCCTGTGCCAGCCTGGTTTCAGTGTATAATTTTGGGCGTCTACAAGTTTACCCTCAAGAGACGGCCTGATATCTCTTTCCATAAACTATAGGTGAGTTCTTTATTAAAGAGATATGGCATGAAGCCTTGCGCTTCCTTGCGGTGCTACGCCGCTATGACATGGCCTGAAGCCGAGGCATTACCCCTACCTGGGAACCTCATCGTAGTGTCATACTACTGTAGCATGAGGTCACAGGCCTCTTTGCAGTGCCAAACTATCCAGCATGAAGCCTAAGGCTTCCTTGCGGTGTTACGCCGCAACGACATGGCTTGCAATGTCGAGGCATTACCCCTACCTGGGTACCTCATCGTGGTGTCGTGCCACTGTAACATGAGGTCATCCTCCCCTTTGTAGTGCTGTCTACAACTCTTTAATTACGTCATACAGCATTAGGCCACCTGCCTATTTGCGGTGCTACGCCGTTATGACTTGGCTTGTAAAGCCGAGGCATTACCCCTACCTGGGAACCTGGTGGAGTCATTCCACTATAGCATGGAGTTTCACTCTTTGTAGTGCTGCTCTACCATACTTCCTGTAAAGCACACCAGGCATTCACTCTGCCTGAGAACTCATTAAGGCGTTTAAGCCATCCTTCCACAGGATCTATTTTTTTTGCAGAAAAATACATAGTAGACAACAGTGGTTATGGGTCCGTATCCTTTCCATATTCCAGAGAACAAGTACCCACTGTTACCTGATAGTTTCCCAGTCAGTGATCCTCCTTTGAACCAAAAGTTAGATGCCTAGTAGATTTCTCTTTGAACTAATAGCATAAAATTTTATGGTAGGATTACAAAGACACACTATCAGAATACCTTCAAGCCCATTTTACAAGCTGTGTCATCGACCAACTGGCGCTTGAGGCCCTTTGTAAACGAATCTGCCAGGTTCTCCTGACTCCAAACATCAACCACTGTAATTACACCTCTTATGATAAAATCGTGTACTGCCCTGTGCTTCAACCGCACAGTCCTCTTCTTCCCGTTGAAGAGGTCATTTGATGCTACCGTCGCAGTCGCCTGGTTGTCACAGTATATCGGTATTGCCGATATCTAAGCCCCAACCACTGGAAGATCATACATGAGCTCCCGAAGCCATTCTGCTTCATCTGCTGCAGTTTCAAGTGCATAGAATTCAGATTCCATGGATGAACGAGAGAGTATAGTCTGCTTCTTTGACTTCCACGATATAGCACCTCCACCCAAGGAAAAGATATATCCACCTGTGGATCTCTCGCTTTCCACCTCTGAACACCAGCTAGCAACACTGAAGCCTTCTACTACTGTCGGATACCCGTTGTAGTACAGTGCATATGTCTGAGTCTTCTTGAGATATCTCATCACCCGCTTCACATCTTTCCAGTACTCAACCCCTGGGTTGCTTGTGAACCGACTCAGCATTCCCACGACGAAAGCTATGTCAGGCCTTGTGGCAGTGGTTGCGTACATCAAACTTCCGATAACGCTAGAATACTCCAGCTGCTTGACGCTTTCCCTTGAGTTTGGCTTCAGCTTCTGATCACACCTGTATGGCGTATCGATCCCTGGAAGATCCTTATACCCATAGCGTGTGAGCAACTTCTCAATATAGTGAGATTATGACAGCGCTACTCCAGTGTCTGTTCGGATGATCTTTATGCCCAAGATGACATCTGCATCCCCCAAGTCCTTCATACTGAACTTGGTTGAGAGGAACTTCTTTGTCTCTGTGACACAGCCTATATCCGTACCTAGGATTAGCATGTCGTCCACGTACAGACAAACGATGACTCCTCTTCTATCAGCAAATTTTGTGTAAACACATTTGTCCGTCTCGCTGACTCTGTAGCCGTTTGACCTAATAATTTTGTCAAACTTCTCATGCCACATCTTGGGAGCTTGCTTCAAACCATATAATGATTTCACCAACTTGCAGACTTTGTCTTCAAGACCTTTGACGACAAATCCATCTGGCTGTTGCATGTAAATCTCTTCGGTCAGCTCCCCATTCAGGAATGCGGTCTTTACATCCATCTGATGTATCACCAACTTATGTATAGCTGCTAGAGCGATTAACATCCTGATGGTGGTCATCCGAGCTACTGGAGCGTACATGTCAAAGTAGTCTATTCCCTGTTTCTAAGAAAATCCCTTGGCTACCAGCCTGGCCTTGAACTTGTCAATAGTTCCATCTGCCTTCATCTTCTTTTTGAAGATCCATTTACATCCGATGGGCTTTTCTCCTTCAGGTAGATCTACCAACACCCATGTGTTATTGGAGGTGATAGAGTCAAACTCGTCATTTACTGCCTCCTTCCAGAAGACAGCATCTCTGGTCTTCATCGCCTCATCATAGGTAAGCGGATCTGCTTCCACATGATAGGTGACAAAGTCATCCCCGAAGTCTTTCGGTCTCCTCGCTCGCTTAGCTGACGGCTCTGCGAGTTCTGGTACAAGAGTTGTTTCATCAACAACAGCTTCTTCTTGGACTACTGGCCCATATGAGATTTCAGTCTCATATGAGATTTCTTCTCATTTTATGTCCGAAAGAACAATATTTTTGTTTTTTGCAAACTTGTCTTCAAAGTATTCAGCATCGCGA
Organism: Iris pallida; assembly: GCA_029216955.1. Taxonomy (NCBI): domain Eukaryota; kingdom Viridiplantae; phylum Streptophyta; class Magnoliopsida; order Asparagales; family Iridaceae; genus Iris; species Iris pallida. The sequence continues at coordinate 9,855,609 of JANAVB010023995.1, read as the reverse complement.
GATTCGATGATATGATTTGACTCAATATCAAAAAATCTCCTAGCATCACTCTTCTCGGCATACCCCAAGAAGATCGCCTTCATAGTCCTTGTCCCTAGCTTCTGAATCTTCAGATCTGGGAGCTTCACATATGCCAGACACCCCCACACTCGAATGACATTCAAGTTAGGTCTGACTTTGAACCAGAGTTCATGAGGAGTTACGTCTGAAGTTGCATATGCCACTCTATTTAGAATAAAAGTGGCCGTCAATGCAGCTTCTCCCCAGTAGCATTTAGGAAGACCCGCGGTTAGCAGCATTGAGTTCATTATTTCTGTCAACGTTCTGTTCTTCCTCTCCACTACTCCATTGGATTGAGGAGAATATGGAGCAGTAGTCTCGCATATGATTTCATGTTCTTTGCAGAACGATGTGAATTCATGAGACCTGTATTCTCCACCTCGATCACTTCTTAACCTCTTGAGTTGTTGTCCAGTCTGTCGTTCAGCTTCGGCCCTGAACTCTCTGAACTTCTCGAAGGCTTCGTCTTTAGACTTGAGCAAGTAGACGAACGCGTATTTTGAGAAGTCATCGATGAAGGTTATAAAATACTTCATCCCGGCCTTCGTGGAGAAATGTTTGAAGTCACAGATATCGGAGTACACCAACTCCAGAAGATCTGTGCTTCGATTGGCCCGATGAAAGGGTTTTCTTGTGATCTTCGTCTGAGCACACACTTCACAATTCTCCACCTTACCCCCACATTTGGAGATAAGTCCTAGACTAGACATTTTGTTGATTCTTTTACAATGAACATGTCCTAGTCTATTATGCCACAACTCAAGAGAATAATCAGAAAATACAACTGCATTAATGTCATCAAACTGGTTGACAAGCTAAATTTTAAACATTTCTTTGGTTTGATAAGCCTTCCCAAAGTATGTTTCTTTCTTGGACATCACCATCTGACCAGCATTGATGTCCATCCTCAAGCCTGCGTTGTAGAGCAGGCTCCCAGAGATCAGGTTCTTGGCAATCGCCGGAACATGCTTCACACCTTGAAGCGTCACAGTGTTCCCATAAGTGAGTTTCAGTTCCACGGTCCCGATCCCCAGAACTTCAGCTTGGGCTTGGTTCGCCATGACAACCTTCTCAGATATCGGCTTGTACGTGACGAACCATTCTTGCCAGAACAGACATGGCAAGTCGTACCAGTGTCTATCCACCAGTCAGAGTCAACCCCCACAGTTGTGACCTGTGCGATCATAGCAACAAAGTTAGAAACCAATGAAACCTTATTAGGCTCACCTTTCTCTGATTTTTTAGGCTTAGATCTGCATTCACTCTTGTAGTGGCCTTTCTTGCCACAATTGTAATAAGTCACGTGGGACTTAGTCTTCTGTTGCTTGAAAGAAGGACCCTTCACTTTTAGATTAATGAAGTCCTTCTTCTTGGGATGAGAAGCCGCCTGCTTCCCCTTGGGATCTCTCGTCTGCACAAGATTGGCTTTAGCCAACTGTTTGGACAGAGTGTCCACCTTCTGTTGGAAACGCATCTCGTCCTCAACATGGATCGCTTGAAGTAGATCTCCCAAGCTAATGTCTAGCTTCTTTCTGTGCATCCTTGCATAGAAGGTACTCCATCCAGCAGGAAGTTTTGAGACGATCCCTCCGACGACAAACTTGTCGGGAAGGGGCATCTCTTCGTCTTCCAGTTTCTGACGCAGCTTCAGAAATTCCTTCACCTGTGGCAGCATGGACTTTTCGTCCTCAAAGAGCAATTTGTGATATTTTTCAACCACAAACATTTTGCTCCTGTTCTTGTCTTCTTCATACAGTTTTTCCACAGACTCCCATATGTCTCTGGTAAGTTCCTTCTTTAAGTAGAATTCTGCCAGGGAGTCCTCCATAGCATTCAGGATGAGAAGCCTGCAGATGCTATTTTCCCTTCTCCACTTGGCCTGGAGTTTGGTAGCCACGTTGATTGCGGCAGTAGATCCAGTATCTGGAACAGAGGGTTCTTCCTCGAACAAAACATGATCAACGTCTCTCAGTTGAAGAGTTAGGGAGACCTTTCTCTTCCAGACTTGATAATGCTCTCCATCGAACTTTTCCAACTTGGAGAAGTCCGATTGGAGGAGCGAAGCATTAATGTTTTCCATCTACACGGATCTTTCTTTGAGATTGTTAATCCCGAGGCTTGATCAAAGATGGTAAAACAGATGCAACAAAGATCTACTATGATACAAATACCAAATAACCCGATTACAATATGGAGGAGGAAAATAGAGAAGCGAAGATCTCTCGTTCTTCCTTGCAAATATGTTACAATTGGGACAGAACGAGTTACAATAATCTAGAGAGAGATGAGAAGAAGAACAATACTGGGGTGTCAAAACACCGTTGCTCAAAGCAAGATTCGCCCCACACGATCTGCTTCCAGGAACCAGCAAGTTTGAAGAACTTATGGAACGCTCGAAGTCACCTCTGTTCTGACTCCTCGGATGGACTTGCAATGGCGGCAGCAGCCCTCTCTCTCTTTCTTCTTTTCTGACTTGTACTTTTCGTAATCCCACAAAGGAGGCCAGAAGAGAGTATTTATAGAGAAAGGGTGGAAACCCTAGCCGCCTCTTCAGTTAAGGAAAGATTGAATCAAATCTCAAAAGATAGCAACGAGATTTAATTCAAATCTCACAAAGATAGCAACGAAATTACTTCAAATCCCATAAAGATAGGATCTGAATTAATCGCATTGATTCAGCCTTTCCATAACTGACTTGTAATCTGCACAGTCAGCGGAGCCCTCCATGCGGCAGCAGCGGCAGCAGCAGCAGCAGCCTGGCCGTATGAGCCTCATGGCCGCATGGCCCGCATGGGCCGCATGAGCCGCATGAGCCGCATGGCTGTATGGATCGCATGGACCACATGAGTCGCATGGACCGCATGGACACGCATGTGCCGCATGTGCCGCATGGCCGCATGAGCCGCATGCCGCATAAGACCGCATGGCCGCATATAAGCCGCATAAAGACCGCATGACTGCTGACGTGCTAAGTGCAAAGTGCGCCAACAAAATGCCACATTATGCCTCATGAGCCCATGAGCCCGAGCCCGAGCCCGAGTCCGAGTCCGAGTCCGAGTTCGAGTTCGAGTCCGAGTCCGAGTCGCTAAGCCCCTTTGGGGCTTAGCTCCAAATGGAATTAATCCAAGAGAATGACAAAAGCATTAATGCTTAATCCTTGGAGCCTTATTCTTACCTCCTAGTAAAATCACCCACATGGTTCCCTCCTTAGGGTCACCACCCCATGTGCATCTCTCAACAACACACCCAAGTATATATGTTGAGATAACTCATGGTACATTTCCAATGTGGGACTAAAATTTACAAGGCATGTTGAGAGCAAGCTCTCTCCATGTAAAGAAAGCACCAACATATATATATATATATATATATATATATATATATATATATATATATATATATATATATATATATATATATATATATATAAACACTCTACAACAATAAATGGCTGGAAATATTTCCGCATGCTCACGCTGAAGGCCTTCCGGGCGGCACTAGTGACCATACTCCTTTATTGCTTCGTCTGCTTCATTGTACTCAAGCCAAAAGGAGACCTTTTCGTTTTTGCAACTCTTGGCCAATCGAAGCGGGTTACGAAGAGGCGATAGCTGATAGCTTTAAACAATCTATTACAGGTAATGCTCAATTTTGTTTAGTCAATAGGCTTAAACTAATCAAGGCCTCCTTGAAGCTCTGGAACAAACTTCGTCAGCATAATAAGTTGGAGGATGTGGAGAGGGATCTCCATGCTGTCGAAGTCCAGATCCAAAGCGCACCAATGGATCAGGTCTTAGCAGCAAAGGAGATATCTCTACAAGAGGCGGTTGTTGGATTTTGGTCTTTTTCAAAGTGAATTTTAGTCCCACATCGGCTAGACCAAAGGACTTGTATCTCTATATATTAGCTTTGCTAGTTTAGAGATGCACATGTGGTGTGGAGGTGCACATGGGTGTGCCATGTGGGGTTATTTTTCTAATGGAAAAAAGGCTAAATCAACAATAGAAAGCATTCATGCTTTTTGCTCTTGGAAAATTTATTTCCATGGGAGCTAAACCCCGTAGGGGCTTAGCGACTCCGACTCGGGCTCATGGGCTCATGAGACGTAATGTGGCATTTTGTTGGCGCACTTTGCATTTAGCACGCATACGTTGCGCGCAGGTTACGCAGTGGCTCAGTGCACTGGGTGCGCGCAGTTGGCGCAACTTGCAGCAGAACGTGCAAACGCACGTTCTGGGCGGTTGCTACATGTTTGGGATGGTTTTTACCATGTCCCTAACTTTGTGGCAATCGAGCAGTTGCTGCAGGGCCTATATAAGGCATCCTCTCTCTCACAAGGCAACAGATATACAAGTAATAGAAGCCACCACAGAAAGTTTACGAAGTATTTTTTAACACAAGTAAACAAAGAATTCAGAAGTGTTTTTTAACACAGTTCTGATCGGAATTTGCTTGCGAATTCCAGCAGCCTTCGAGAGAGAGGAAAGGCACCGCACCAGCGTTGCTTTTGCACGGGAGTTCATGTCCATCCGAGGAGTCAGAAGAACAGGAGTGTTCCAAGTTCTCCGACGAACTTGCTGGTTCCTGGAAGCTGTTCGTGTATGGCGAATAAAGCTTTGAGCAACGGTGATTATTCACCCCAGCAGGAGTTCTTCCATCTTTCGCCAGTCACCTTATTCATTGCTGCCAGAAATTCTGATTGTATCTTCTTATTAGAAGTACTATGATCGATTGCTGTGGATTACGAAATCTTTTAAAATTCTCGTAATACTAAAATGAGATATTTTTAGATCTTCGTTATACTCGAGCAATCTTCCTGGAAGTATTGCGTTGGAACATTATTTTTACAATTGTTTCATCTTCTCAGTTTTCTATCAAAAAATTGTGCCCCGACACTAACAATCTCAAAGCTTTATTGCTACGATGGAAAATGTTAATGCTTCACTCCTCAATACTGACTTTTGTAAGTTAGAAAAGTTTGATGGAGAGCATTAACAAGTCTGGAAGAGGAAGGTATATCTCACTCTTTAACTCAGAGACGTTGATCACGTGCTTCTTGAAGAGAAACCTACCGTTCCAGATACTGGGTCTGCTGCCGCAATCACTGCAGCTACTAAACTTCAGGCCAAGTGGAGAAGGGAGAATAGCATTTGCAGGTTACTTATCCTGAATGCTATGGAGGATTCCCTAGCAGAATCCTATATTAAGAAACCAATTGCCAGAGACATATGGGAGTCTCTGGAGAAACTGTACGAAGAAGACAAAAATAGGAGCAAGATATTTGTGGTTGAAAAATATCACAAATGGCTCTTTGAGGACGAGAAGTCCATGCTGCCGCAGATAAAAGAATTTTTGAAGCTGCGACAAAAGTTGGAAGACGAGGCGATGCCCCTCCCCGACAAGTTTGTTGTTTGAGGGATTGTCTCAAAGCTCCTCACTGGGTGGAGTAAGTTCTATGCAAATATGCATAGGAAGAAGTTTGAGATCAGCCTTGAAGATCTCTTACAGGAAATCTATGTTGAGGACCAGATGCGGGCTCAACTGAAGGTGGACGCACTGTCCAAGCAATTGGCTAACGCCAATCTGGTTCATACCAAGGAACCAAGGGAAAAGCAGGCGGCTTCCCACAGCAAGAAAAAAGACCCCAATCTGAACATGAAGGGGACTTCCTTCAAGCGAAAGAAGGCAAAGTCTCAGATGCCTTGTTTCAAGTATGGCAAGAAGGGCCACTTCAAAAGTGAATGCAAAGCAAAGACCAAGCAATCAGAGCAAGGAGAGCCTAGTAAGGTATCTGTGATCACTGACGTTGTTGCTATGATTGCACAGGTTGATGCGGTAAGGACTGACTCTGACTGGTGGGTAGACACTGGAGCCTCCTGCCATGTCTGCTCCAGTAAAGAGTGGTTTACCACCTACACACCTACTTCTGAAGTGGTTATAATGGCGAACCATGCACAAGCTGAAGTGTTCGGGATCGGGACGGTGGTGTTGAAGCTGACTTCGGGGAAGTCTCTAACGCTTCAAGGCATAAAGTACGTACCCGCTATCGCCAAGAACCTGATCTCAGGAGGCCTACTCTGCAACGCAGGCCTCAGGATGGACATCAATGATGGCCAGATGGTGATGTCTATCAAGGAAACATATTTCGGGAAAGCTTTTTATACCGAAGGAGTGTTCAAAATTCAGCTTGTAAATCAGTCCAATATAATTGATGTGATTAATGAAATCAATCCTTCTGCTTATACTCTTGAGTTGTGGCATAATAGGCTAGGTCATGTTCATTGTAAACGAATAAACAGAATGTCTAGTCTAGGACTTATCTCCAAGTGTGGGGGTAAGGTAGAGAAATGTGAAGTTTGTGCTCAAACAAAGATCACAAGGAAACCCTTTTCTCGGGTTAATCGAAGTACAGATCTTCTGGAGTTGGTACACTCCGATATCTGTGACTTCAAACAGTTCTCTACAAAGGCCGGGATAAAGTATTTCATTACCTTCATCGATGACTTCTCAAAGTATGCGTTCGTCTACTTGCTGAAGGCTAAGGACGAAGCATTCGAGAAGTTCAAGGAGTTCAGAGCCAAAGTTGAGCGGCAGACTGGACAATAACTCAAAAGAATAAGAAGTGATCGAGGTGGGGAGTACAGGTCTTATGAATTCGTATCGTTCTGCAAAGAATATGGAATTGTCAATGAGACTACGGCTCCGTACTCTCCTCAATCAAACGGAAGTAGCAGAGAGGAAGAACAGAATGTTAACAGAAATGATTAACTCAATGTTGTTGACTGCGGGTCTTCCTAAGTGCTACTGGGGAGAAGCTGCACTGACGGCCACTTTTATTCTGAATAGGGTGCCTCATGCAACTTCTGACATTACTCCTCACGAACTCCGGTTCAAAGTCAGACCTAACTTGAATGTCATTTGAGTGTAGGGGTGTCTGGCATATGTCAAGCTTCCAGATCTGAAGATTCAGAAGCTTGGGACAAGGACTACTAAGACGATCTTCTTGGGGTATGCCGAGAAGAGTGATGCTCGAAAATTTCTTGATATTGAGTCAAATCATATCATTGAATCTCGCGACGCAGAATATTTTCAAGACAAATTTACAAGGCACAAGAATATTGTTCTTGCGGATGTTCCGGAGAATAATGAGGGTGCGCAGGTCTTCAATGAAGATGTGGTCCAAGAAGATGTTGTTGTTGAAACAACGGTTGAACCAGATCTCGCTGAGCCGTCAACGAAGCGAGTGAGGAGGCCGAAGGACTTCGGAAGTGACTTGTTACCTATCATTTGGAAGCAGATCCACTTACCTATGATGAGGCGATGAAGACCAGAGACGCATTTTTTAGAATGAGGCGATTGACAATAAAATTGATTCCATCACCTTAAATAACACTTGGGTGTTGGTTGATCTTCCTGAAGGAGTGAAATCCATCGGATGTAAATGGATCTTCAAGAAGAAGATGAAAGCAGACGGAACTATTGACAAGTTCAAAGCTAGGTTGGTAGCCAAGGGATTTTCTCAGAAGCAGGGGATTGACTACTTTGATATGTATGCTCCAGTAGCCCGGATGACTACCATCAGAATGTTGATTGTTCTCGCAGCGATACATAAGATGGTGATACATCAGATGGATGTGAAAACGGCTTTCCTAAATGGCGAGCTGACCGAAGAGATTTTTATGCAACAGCCAGAGGGATTTGTCGTCAAGGGTCTTGAAGACAAAGTCTGCAAGTTGGTGAAATCTTTGTACGGTCTTAAACAGGCTCCCAAGATATGGCACGAGAAATTTGACAAAGTTATAAGGTCAAATGGCTATATGGTCAGCGAGACGGACAAGTGTGTTTACACGAAGTTCGCTGATGGAAGAGGTGTGAACGTTTGTCTGTACGTGGACGACATGCTTATCCTAGGTACGGATATGAGCTGTGTCACAGAGACGAAGAAATTCATCTCGAGCAAGTTCAGTATGAAGGACTTGGGGGAAGCTGATGTGATCTTAGGGATCAAGATCATCCGGACAGACACTGGACTAGCACTGTCACAGTCTCATTATATTGAGAAAATGATCACTCGTTATGGGTATCGGGATCTTCCAGGGATTGATACGCCGTACAGGTGTGATCTGAAGCTGAAGCCTAATTTAGGGGAAAACGACAAGCAGCTGGAGTATGCAAGCGTAATCGGGAGTTTGATGTATGCTACTATGCCACAAGGCCTGACATAGCTTTCGCCGTGGGAATGCTGAGTCGTTTCACGAGCAACCCAGGTGTTGAACACTGGAAAGCTGTGAAATGGGTTATGAGATATCTCAAGAAGACAAAGACATATGCACTGTACTACAGCGGAGATCCGCCGGTAGTGGAAGGCTTCAATGATGGCAGCTGGTGCTCAGAGGTGGAGAGCGAGAGGTCCACAGGTGGATTCATTTTCACAATGGGTGGAGCTGCTATATCGTAGAAGTCGAAGAAGCAGACTATGCTCTCGTGGTCATCCATGGAATCTGAGTTCTTTGTACTTGATACCGCAGCCGAGGAAGCAGAATGGCTTCGGAAGCTCATGTATGATCTTTCAGTGGTTGGGGCACAAATACCGGCAATACCGATATACTGCGACAACCAGGCGACTGCGGCAGTGGCATCAAATGACCTCTTCAACGGGAAGAAGAGGACTGTGCGGTTGAAGCACAGGGAAGTACACGATCTTATCAAGAGAGGTGTTATTGCAGTGATTGATGTTTAGAGTAAGGAGAACCTGGCGGATCCGTTCACCAAGGGCCTCAAGCGCCAGCTGGTCGATGACACAGCTTGTAAAATGGGCTTGAAGGCATTCTGATATTGTATTATTGTATTCCTACCATAAAGTTTTATGCTAATAGTTCAAAGAAAAATCTACTAGGCATCTAGCTTTTGGTTCAAGGGAGGACCACTAATCGGAAGAATATCAGGAACGGTGGGTAAATGTTCTATTGGGCATGGAGAGGTTACGGACTTATAACCACTGTTGTCTACTGTTGTTTTCTGCGGAAAACGGTTCCTGTGGGAAGGTTGGATTAATTGCCTTAATGAGTTCTTAGGCAAAGTGAATGCCTGGTGTGCTTTACAAGAAGTACGGTAGAGCAGCACTACAAGGAGTGAAACTCCATGCTACAGTGGGGTGACTCCACAATGAGGTTCCTATATGTGGGGTGCTGCCCAGGAATAGGATAAAGCCTCGGCTTTTCAGGCAAAGTCATAGCGGCGTAGCACCGCAAATAGGCAGCTAGCCTAATGCTGTATGTTAAAATAAAGAGGGGTGTAGTCAGCACTACAAAGAGGAGGAGTTTCTCATGTTACAGTGGAACGACACAACGATGAGGTACCCGGTTAGGGATAAAGCCTCGGCCTTGCAAGCCATGTCGTTGCGGCGTAACACCGCAAAGGAGCCTAAGGCTTCATGCTGGGTAGTATGTCACTACAAAGAGGCAGTTGCCTCATGCTACAGTAGTATGACACTAGGATGAGGTTTCCGATACGGGATAAGGCCTCGGCTTTAAGCTATGTCATAGCGGCGTAGCACCGCAAGGGAAGCGCAAAGCGCTTCATGCCATGTCTCTTTATAATGAACTCACCTATAGTGTATGGACAAAGAGATATCAGGCCGTCTTTTGAGGGTAAACTTGTAGATGCCCAAAATTATACACTGAAACCAGGCTGGCACAGGGCCTTTAAAGTGTAGCCAGAAGCACATATAACTACATTATGTGAGTAGGAAGAATTTCAGCTATGATGCAGAATTCAAGGCTTAGTCCATTCTTGTATTATTGTCTGTTGTTTGAACCATGCGGGAAGATTCAAGTCGTCAGCGACATCTCTCCTAATACATGATAGACTGTTACTGTGGGGAACACTTATACTCATATATAGAGATATGTGGGAGATTATTGGGTTTTGGACGTTTTCAAAGTAAATTTTAGTCCCACATCGGCTAGACCAAAGGACTTGTATCTCTAATATTAGCTTTGCTAGTTTAGAGATGCACATGTGGTGTGGAGGTGCACATGGGTGTGCTATGTGGGGTTATTTTTCTAATGGGAAAAAGGCTAAATCAACAATAGAAAGCATTCATGCTTTTTGCTCTTGAAAAATTTATTTCCATGGGAGCTAAGCCCCGTAGGGGCTTAGCGACTCAGACTCGGACTCGGGGTCATGAGGAGTAATATGGCATTTTGTTGGCGCACTTTGCACTTAGCACGTCAGCATCGTCGCTAGGCGCATAGTGTGCTTTAGTTGCGCTCGTTGCGCGAGCCACTTGCGCTGCCACATTGTGCGCCACAGTTTACGCGACCAGGGTGCGTGCCAGGTTGCGCACAGGTTGCGCACAGGTTGCACCGGGTGCGCCGGTTGCGCCGGTTGTGCACGTTGCGTACGTTGCGCAAGTTGCGTGCGTGGCGCACATTGCACGAGTGGCGCAAGGTGGCACAGGTCGCGCAAGTTGCGCAGTGGCGCAGTGCACGCAGAGGCACAGTGCGCGCAGTGGCACAGGTTGGCGCAAGTGGCTCAGTGCGCAGAGTGCAAGGTGCGCGGGGTGCGCGCAGTTGGCACAACTTGCAGCAGAACGTGCGTTTGCACGTTCTGGGCGGTTGCTATATGTTCGGGGTAGTTTTTACCATGTCCCTAACTTTGTGGCAACCGAGCAGTTGCTGCAGGGCCTATATAAGGCATCCTCTCTCTCATTAGGCAAAGATATACAAGTAATAGAAGCCACCACAGAAAGTTTACGAAGTATTTTTTAACACAAGTAAACAGAGAATTCAGAAGTGTTTTTTAACACAGTTCTGATCGAAATTTGCTTGCGAATTCCAGCAGCCTTCGAGAGAGAGGAAAGGCATCGCACCAGCGTTGCTTTTGCACGAGAGTTCGTATCCATCCGAGGAGTCAGAAGAGCAAGAGTGTTCCAAGTTCACCGACGAACTTGCTGGTTCCTGGAAGCTGTTCGTGTAGGGCGAATAAAGCTTTGAGCAACGGTGATTATTCACCCCAGCAGGAGTTCTTCCATCTTTTGCCAGTCACCTTATTCATTGTTGCCAGAAATTCTGATTGTATCTTCTTTTTAGAAGTACTACGATCGATTGATGTGGATTACGAAATCTTTTTAGATTCTCGTAATACTAAAACGAGATCTTTTTAGATCTTCGTTATACTCGTGCAACCTTCCTAGAAGTGTTGCGTTGGAATATTATTTTTATAATTGTTTCATCTTCTCAGTTTTCTATCGAAAAATTGTGTCCCGGCACTAACAGCGGTTCGGCAACAACGGTTTCAGGAAGAATTATTACAACTTCAACAGAGAGCTAAGTGTTCATGGTTGCGTGACGGAGACAGAAGTTCCAAAAAAAATGCAACTATACGGGCCCGTTAACCCAGAAACTCACTAGGACCTCTACTCAACACTGAGGGCAAGGTACTAACGGTTGAATGCAATCTAAAGGAAGAGGCGGTTAACTTCTACTCGTCCTTATGTAACCAGCAGGAATATACCAAGGAGTTCTTGGCCTATATTAGCAAGAGGCTGGTCACTGAAACGGGAAATGCATGGCTGAAACAGGAGGTTACTATAGAGGAGATTACGGCTATTATTCAAAAATCTGACTTTAACAAAATGCCAGGACCTGGCGGGTTCAATGGTGCATTCTACAAACGACATTGGGAGCAACTGAAACATCAGGTGCTTGAAATACTCCGGGTCTTCTTCAAGACGGGATGACTCCTTAAGGAATTGAACCACACTTTTCTGACATTGGTGCCAAAGAAGGAAGGCGCAACTGCTCTGGGAGATTTTCGACCGATAGCCTGTTGTAACTATTTATATAAAATCATAACACACTTGATTTGCATCAGGATGCAGGGGATTATGCAAGAGTTGATCTCTCCAAATCAGACGGCCTTCATTAAAGGCAGGTCAATTACAGAGAACTGCTTATTAGCTCACGAACTGGTTCGGGAGTTCAATAAAGCAGCGGGGAGGAAAAGGTGTATCAAATTAGACATTCGTAAAGCATATGATATTGTGAATAGGGAGTTTCTATGTCACTTGCTGGTGGATATGGGCTTTGAGCAGTGGTGGGTGGACAGGATAAAGGAATGTATATCTACTCCAACGTTCTCGGTACTCATTAAAGGCCAGCCAATCGGATTCTTTGGGAGTAATTGAGGACTACGTTCGGGAGATCCACACTTCCCGTATTTGTTCACAACTGTTATGGAGTATTATACATGTATGATGGATCTCGAAGTTCATCGTCGTTAGATTAGTTCTCTATATCGTCAGGTTACCCCATCGGTCTCTCATCTCATTTAGGCCGATGATCTGATGGTGTTTATTAAGCCGTCAAGGGGAAGTATTGAAAATTTAAATAGTATTTTGGCAGAGTTTGGTCGACTTTTGGGACTACAGTTGAATAGAGAGAAAAGTCAGTCTATTTTAACAAAAACTGTCTAGAGAAGGTGGTGTGGTCAATTTTGCTACAGATTGAAGAGGGACAACTGCTAGTACGATATCTGGGCCTCCCACTATCAGCTACGTACGTCAGAGATGCTGAGTGTCAAGGCCTGATTCATTATATTCAGACTCATCTAGAGGGATGACAATCCTATTTACTGTCATTCAGAGGGAGATTGGAACTAGTTCGGTCTGTCATTATGGCTATATCTGACTACTGGCTTCAAGCCTTATATATTTCAGACTAGACTATTCAGAAGATTGAAAAAATGTGTGCCGACTTCGTTTGGCGAGGTGGCTTACATGCGATAGCTTGGGAGGAGCTCACATGGGCCAAGAAGGAAGGAGGCATAGGATTGAGTTCGCTATGGGTGCTTCGAGAAGTGTCTATGTTAAAATTGGCGTGGAATCTTATAGAAGGTAAATCGCTATGGGCTATATGGACCCGGAGTAGGTATCTGCAAAATAGAAATTTTGGGTACATCCAATAAATAATAACTATTCTGTTACATTCAAAATTCTTCTCTGAGTCCGACCAACGCTCAAAAAGCTGTTGCGGAGGGTTATTCATGATGGGAGATCCACTAATTTATGGTTGGACCATAGTTAAATAACCAAAGTTTACTTGACAAAGTTGGCTGGCACGTATATGAATTAGCAGGTAGAGAAGAACTCATGAGTGTTCTTATCAATAAAGGAGCTTGGAATCCATCGGCCCGGCCGGTGGGGCAGTGGTTCACGAGCAAAAATTTTGGAATTACTATAAATCAAGAGGTGGTATCTGACCTATGGGAATGGGAGGGCGGGAGCAATGGCCAGTTCAAGCGGCAAGCAATATACGATCAATTGAGGCAACGTAGACACTACTAAAATTTGCTCAATTGGCGACGTAAATTTAGCGACGTTCACAAAACGTCGCTAAATTATGGACATTAGCGACGTATAACTGAAACATCACTAAACGTCGCTACTAGCGACGAAAATAGCGACGTGACAACGACGTATATTAGTTACATGAGCTAGTCGTCGCGAAATGTCGCTATGACGTCGCTGATAGCGACTAATTTAGCGACGTTAATAAGAAAGTCGCTAAATTCTAATTAAATTAAATCCCCCCCTCCGATTCATTTTCCTCCATCCATTTTACTCTCTCACTCTCTCCCTCCGGCGACTCTCACTCTCTCCGGCGACTCTCCTCCGGTACGTGACTCCCCCTCTCTCTTTCTATTTTTGTGTTGGTAGTTGGGGGGTGCTGGTGGCTCGGGGGGGAGGGGCAAAGGGGTGCGGGTGGTTGGGGGCGAGGAATGGTTGGGGGGTGGGGCAGGGGGGTTAAGGGCGGCTGGGGGTGAGGAGGGGGGCTGGGGGGAGGGGAGGGTTAGGGTTCGGGTTAGGGGTGGGTGTATGGGGGGAAGGGGCGGGAGGGGGGAGGATGAGGGCGGCTGGAGGGTGAGGGCGGAAGGGTTGGGAGGAGGGGAGGGGAGGGTTATGGTAAGGGTTCGGGTTAGGGTTAGGGGTAGTTGGTGGGGGAGGGGAGCAAGGGGGGTGAAGGGGGACTGGGGAGGGGGGGCTGGTGGGGAAGGGGTTAGGGATAGGGTTCGGGTTAGGGTTAGGGGTGGTCCCGATACTCATAGGAATGGTCTCGAGTCACGGCCGTACGTCAGGTTAGGGCCTTCTTGCTGCTCGTGGGGTTGGAGGGTCTACTGCTCGGGGTGGGGCCCCTAGGGGGCTCGCAGTATATATGTATGTATGTAGTATATTTGTTTTAGTTTTGAATTTTATTCATATTTGCAGATATCTAGAAATGGCTATATCCATGTATCTACTAGACCGTTCGTGGATGTACAACCGCATTCGAGATGACAGGTACGGTTTGCGAGATGAATACATCGCCGGAGTAGAACAATTCCTCCAATTCGAGAAGGCGTTTCCTCAATCCATGGACGGCATAGATATTAAGTGCCCGTATGCAAAATGTCGGAACATGAAGTTTCAACCAAAATTGGATGTGAAGTATCACTTATACACAAAGGATTTTCTTCCAAATTACTACCAATGGACCGCACACGAAGAGCTTGTACCTTTAGCATTCCAAGCGGAGCCTTATGTGGAGCCTTATATGAATATCCACAACCAAAATGGTGTCGACAACGAGTACGTGAACATGGTCTTCGACGATGCGGAGCCAAGTTTCGATCCATATAATCATGACGCAGCTGAGGAGGCACCGAATGCCGATGCCGCGAAGTTTATGGAGTTGCTGGAGAATGCAAGGACTCCTTTGTACCCTGCCTGTGAGGACCATTCAACGTTAGAGGTAATCACTCAGCTCTTGAGCATAAAGTCTGACTTTAACATGTCGCAAAAATGCTACAATATAGTGCTCGAGTTGATTACCGATATCTTGTCGGAGGGTGCCAAGTTACCGAAAGACTTCTACCGCTCTAAGAGAATGGTGAGATCCCTCTGGATAGGATGCGACAAGATCGATTGCTGTCAGAACGGATGCATGCTTTACTACAAGATCACAAGGTTGCAGAAGTGTACGGATTATGTGGTGCTGATCGCTACAAGCCAACTGCTGCAGGCAAGTCTAGAAGACCGACTGCTTCAATGCACTACTTGCCGTTGACTCCACGGTTACAGAGGTTGTTCATGGTGAAAGAGACTGCCGAAAATATGAGTTGGCACAAGCGACAACAGACCGAAGGAGTGTTGGATCACCCATCTGATGGAGAAGCGTGGAAGCACTTCGATCGAGCATATCCTAATTTCGCTTCTGATGCACGTAATGTAAGGTTGGGGCTCTTCTCTGATGGTTTCACCCCATTTGGTCTTTCAGGCTTCCAATATTCATGCTGGCCGGTAATCCTCACTCCGTACAACCTACCACCTTAGATGTGCATGAAGACACCTTACATGTTCTTAACTATTATCATCCCCGGTCCGAACAACCCGAAGAGGAACATCGATGTGTACTTATAGCCGTTGATAAATGAGCTGAAACAGCTATGGGAAACAGGGGCATACACGTATGATGCTTCGAAAAAATAGAATTTTCAGATACGGACAGTACTAATATGGACAATCAACGACTTTTCGGATTATAGAATGTTATCTAGATGGAGCACTCATGGTCGGCTCTCATGTCCGTATTGCATGGACCGTACTAAGGCTTTTCATTTGAGACATGGAAGAAAGCCATGCTTCTTTGATTGTCACCGGCAGTTCTTGTCGAAAGATCATCCGTACCGTAGGAACAGAACTGCTTTCCGTGCCGGAGCTATAGAGAAGGGCGATCCACTGCCAATGTGCTTAAGAGAGGACATATGGAAGCAAGTAAAAGAAATCCCAAGTGCTATTGAAGATCCTACAACAAGCAGCCGTTGCGAGGGATTTGGAGAAGATCATAACTGGACCAAAAGGAGTATATTCTGGGATCTGCCATATTAGAGCACAAATCTGATTAGACATAACATTGACATCATACATATCGAGAAGAACGTATTTGATAACATAATTAATACTGTAATGGACGTCAAGGGAAAGACAAAAGACAATCAGAAGGCTAGATTGGACTTAGCCGAAATATACAGATGCCCTACATTGTACATGATAGACAACGGGAAGGGAAAGCTTTTGTGGCCTAGGGCAATCTACTAGCTGGACAAGGAGGACAAAGTGAGACTTTCTAGATGGATCCAGGACTTAAAATTTCTGGACGGATACATCTCCAATCTAAGAAGATGTGTCGACATAAAGGAGTGTAAACTGACCGGAATGAAGAGCCACGATTGCCACGTATTCAAGGAGAGATTAATTCCTGTTACATTTCGGGAATTATTACCGTCGGTAGTCTGGGATCCATTAACAGAGCTTAGCATATTCTTCAAAGATCTTTGTTCTTGTAAGTTGCTCGTCGATCGTTTAGAGAAGCACGAGAAGGACATTGTGGTAACACTTTGCAAACTTGAGAGATTTTTTCCTCCTGTATTCTTTGACTCAATGGAGCATTTGCCGATTCGTCTTATCCATGAGGCTCTTGTTGCTGGACCTGTCGGTTATCGTTGAATGTACCCGTTCGAGCGATAGTTGAACCACCTCAAGAGGAAGGTAAAAAATAAGACATGGGTGGAGGGTTCTATTTGTGAAGCATATGTCCTTGAGGAGATTTCAAACTTCTGTTCCATGTATTTTCAGCCTCATATTGCTACAAACAGAACAAGGGCTCCCAGAAATGACGACGGCTATGAAGTTGGTATTGAGGCAAAGCTGAAAGTTTTTACTGCCTACGGAAAACCATCTAGTAAAATGAAAAAAAGATATCTAAATGACGACGAGGTTAGCGCTGCAATGTTATATGGAACCTTGTAAGATTGTCTTGTTATTTGGATTCTACGAAGAATAGTTGTTTGTGCATAAAATCTTCAAACTACAAAGACGTCGACGCAAGCAATGACTTCTTTGGCGTCTTACAGAAGATTGTCAAACTGACATACAATTATGCTATAGAACCTTGTTCAGATCGTCTTGGAGAGTTGACAAACATGGTCTTATTGACATAAATTATCGCCGTCGATATCAAGCTTATGAGCCATTTGTTCTAGCAAGCCAGGCTCACCTAGTTTACTTTACCAGCTATCCAAAACGAGGAGCCGGGAGATCAGATTGGTGGGCAGTCTGTAAAACTAAAGCTCGAAATACCTTCGATGTCGACGAGATAGCTTATCAGGAAGACGAACTACCTCTTATTACAAATATTGTCGATGTGGACTCAACGGAAGTTCCTCATGACATGTTTCATCAATTGGAAGAGGTAGAAATATCAAAAGAGGAAGAGGAAGTTGATAGAAGTGAAGAGGAAGAGGAAGAGGAAGAGGAACAAGATGAATTTTCAGAAGACACTACTAGAATAAGTCATATTAGCGACGCAATTAGCGACATTTTATTAAAACGTCGCTAACGTTTAAGAAATTAGCGACGTACTCTATAAACGTCGTAATACATCACTATTACCGACGATCGACGACGTTTTGCGACTTTTTTGTGTATAAGAAAACATACGTCACGGGTAAGTCGGCGAACGTCGCCAATATCACTAATATTAGCGATGTTTACCGACGTAACTACTGTAACATTGCTAATTTCACTAATATTAGCGACGTTTACCGACGTATATGTGTGACGTCGCTAAATTGAAAATATAGGGCTTTCAGTTTTCATTCTTCCCCATTATTTTTCGATCGAAATTTTCCCAAACGAAAGTGCGCTCCCCCCTCGGCGACCCTCCCCCCTCGGACTCCGACGAACCCCTCCCCCCTCGGCCTCCGGCGACCCCCTCCCTCCTCGGCCTCCGGCGACCCCCTCGCCCCCGGTCTCCGGCGAACCCCTCCCCCCTCGACGACCCTACCCCCTCGGCCCCCGACCCTCCGCGACCCCGCTCGGCGACCCTATTCCCACCGGTGACCCCGCTCACCCTCATCTCCAGCTCCCCACCGACGACCCCCTGCCCCCTGACGACCCGCTCCTCCGGCCTCGACTAGGTAAACCCTAACCTAAATGTTAGTCCTGTAGACTGATACGATTCTTACATTATTTCTGTATTTATATAAATAGGCTATATAATTGAATGTTGTATGTTGTTCGGGAGTTTGGGTGAGTTCTGAGTTAGGGTTTGATTTTGAGTTTGATTCCCAGGTTGAGTTTGTGAGTAGCTCTGAGTTAGCTTGGGTTGTAGTTCAGTTCAGTTTGTGGGTTTACATACCAGTTTGGGATAAGTTTGGGTTTACACATGACACGACGTGGACACGCATCTGGCCACTGGGCATGTAGCCCTATCCCTGGCGTACACGTGTGTACGGCCACGTGTCACCACGTGGCCTGTGTCGTGTGCTAGACGCGTGTGCACGCGTGCACGAGGCTGTGCACTGCGTGTGTGCTCGTGTAGTAATTTTGGTGTTGTGGACACAGTTGTGTCCACTTGGTTGGACACACAGACCCTTTGGGAGACACGTGCACATGTGTGTCCTTGTTACCAACCAATAAATTTGGTTATTAACTGCATTTTGGTTTTCAAATGAGATTTTCCCATTTTTTGTGATACATAGTTTACAAATTCGATTTTCTGAGTTTTTTTATTGAACTTTTTAACTGAATTATTGATGTTAATGATCAGGATTTGTTCATTTACACATATATTAGATTACTAAAATGTAGACTGTCAATAGGACTTGCATTGTTATATGTTTCTTGAGAACTAATTCATGAGATTAAGTGCAAATTTTACTGATTTTGACACAACCTATCTACTGTTTTCCTATTACACATTATGTTACACACATACACACACACATTCCCTATTAATTCCTGTCATATTACACCCATTACTCTATATGATTTTCTGTCAATTTACACACACATCACTGTTTCAGTCACACTCGTCCAAACCTGAGAACTAACCTATTCCCTGTTTCTCCACTACACACACCCTATAGTTTCACTCACCTTGTATTGATTCCCTGAAACATATGGACAAATAACATGTGTATGTAATGAATGATATATGTGTAATGTCATGCATGTTGGTAAGCACATATGAATGCAATATGCATATAAGTATGCAAATGGGAATACATGAATATATGCAAGTTATAAATGCAATGTTTGGATAATATATGAAATATAATTTATAGGTAAGCATTAATGTAGGTAATGACATGTAATCACCGGTGGGGCTGGCTCGGCCGGAAGAGACTGTACCCTATGGCTCGACAACCAACCGGAGAGGATACTCTGAGAGATCCATCTGAGTAGGACGTATACTCTGAGAGATCACCTTTACAAGAATGATATCAGTAGTGGGATTGAGTGTTGGAGGAGATATTATCTGAGTATACGTCCTACTCAGATGGGTCTCTCACAGTTACAGATGGTGGATGTGCTCCGTCAACAGATTCTTGCTTTGAGCCAAAACTTTGCCCCGGAGCTCAAGTGGACATCCTTCGTGTAGAGCTCGAGTGAGAGGTTCTTGACAGCATGGTGGTCTCCTTTGTTAAAGTATCCGTGCTCGTCCCACAACCAATCAAATTTTTTTCATTTCTAATCTCTTGAATATGAAGCTCTGCTTCACATTTGGCTCTACCTTCTGGTATATAAGAACCAAATGTGAAACAGAATTTCATATTCAAGATATTAGAAATGAAGAAATTTTCGATTGGTTGTGGGACGAATAAGAATCCTTTGACAAAGGAGACCACCATGCTGTAAGGAACCTCTCGCTCGAGCTCTACTCAAGGATGTCCACTCGAGCTCCGGGGCAAAGGATTGACTCAGAGCAGATTTCTGGAAAGAGATGACGAAGAAGATGGCTGCCAGAGCTTATATAAGTTTTTTAATTCTTTATACGTATTATATTTGTCATTTTGTATTACTGTAACTAAAATTGATCATTGCAACATATCAATAGGTGATTTTGTACATTAGTTACAAGTGCTACTTAGTTAAAGTTCAAGTGCTACTTAGTTGTGTCTCTCTCTCCCTATCTATCTCGCTATCAACGCTATAGTATTGTTCCCCTCGCAATACGGAATGGTCCGATACCGATACTCTGAGTATCAGACCATTCCTATGTGTATCGGTATCGCAATCACAATACCGATACTCGAGTATCGCATTGATACTTAAGTATCATATCTGATATTACACTACTCTTTTCAGAGTAGCAGATGAGTACATTTTCTAATAGTTCTCTCATTTATTTGTCAATTACTGTATTTCAGTTCTAGTTAGTTTTATGTGATTCTCTGATAGTTCTCTCATTCATTTTCAACCGCTTCCTCCTGTGAATATTGATTTTACCAGATGGGACCCATGATCCGAGCAGCGGTACGTCATTTGAGGGAAACACAGATTGCTGAGGTGGCTCCTCCTACTGTTAAGGAGGAAGTGGCACCGGTAGCTAGTGAGACCGGGAGTTCCATTCATCCAGCACCGGTAGCTAGTGAGACCGGGAGTTCTATTCATGCAGCACTTGCAATGGACTACATCTCTCCTGCCGCCGTCGATCCCACTTATTCGAGGTGGTTTGCTTGATCGTATCACTGAGCGTTTGCTTGAGCTGCGTGGTTCTCATTAGCTATTAGTACTTATTTGTATTGGACTATTTGTATTGGGTTGTTTTTGTATTAGACTATTTGCATTGGACTACATATATGAATTAGTACTGTGTCAATCTCTGGATTGTATTGGGTTGTTTTTGTATTAGGCTATTCGTTTCATTTGGATGTTAATTTACCGGTGTTGAGTGTTCCACCGAAGGGGTCGGCGAACCCAGGGATAAAATGTGCTTGTGTATTGTGTTTCAGATTAAACTGCAAGGAGAAAATGATTCTGTGGAGGAAACTGCATACTACAATTTATTTATTTTTATTTTTTTTCAAATTTAGCGACGTTTACCGACGCTTTTCGGTGGCACAATGCGTCGGTAGACGTCGGTAAACTGGCATATATTGCCAGGTTATCGACGTATAGCGACGTCAGTTTCGTCGGTATGTGTCGGTAAATGTCGGTAGACGTCGCTAAATATCCCAGGATTTTACCTCATTTAACCAGGATATACCGACGCATAGCGACAGCAAAAACGTCGGTAGTTGTCCCAGGCAATACCGACGTATAGCGACATCATAAACGTCGCTAGTTCATCGACAAAACGACGATAGACGTCGGTATATTACCGACGTATCTGTGCGTCAGTAAACGTCGATGTTGGCGACGATCAGCGACGTCTTTCCAAACAGCGACTAAGATTTCCGCGACAAGAGGAAGACGCCACTAAATATGTCGCTAAAATTGTTTAGCGACGTCTTTAGGCATTTTAGCGACGTCTTTAGGCGTCGCTAAATTGCCTTATTCTGGTAATGAGAGGATTGAATATATATGTTTAATTTTCAGATGTAGTATGGTTTACTTTTATTTTTTTCAGATGTAGTATGGTTTACTTTCGTTTTAGCGATGTTAATAAGCGACGTTTTCAGATGTAGTATGGTTTACTTTTGTTTTTTCAGATATAGTATGGTATACTTCTGTATTTTTCAGATATGGCTCGACATGTATCCTTTGGTCCCGGTGCTGGTGGGAGTCGACGAGCCCGACAGTCTTCATCTACCACTCCTCCTACCGACTCCCCATCCCCCCGTACTCCAGTATACACTAGCGGTCTAGTCGCCGGCACTGTCTTTATACCCAGCTCTAGCAGTTCGAGGCTAGGGCCTTCTTCTTCTTCTACGCAGCCAGTACCGTCGAGTATTCCAGAGGTCGACCCCACTACTGAGGAGCAGGCCGAGGTCGAGGCCCACGTCGAGGTCGAAGGCGATGGCGAGGCCCACGCCGAGGGCAAGGACGAGGCCGAGGGACAGGCTTCGAGCAGGGGCACGGGTAGGGGCTGGGGCAGGCTATAGCTCGTATTTGAGACAGATCCTCCGTGTCACCCGGAGGGGGATATGAGGTTGGACATTTGGGCTTGTACTCGGACCAGGCGGTAAGTAAAATTGTTGTATTTAATTTGTTAAATTTATTAAACTTGTATAATAAATTTTAATTTCTATTTTACAGGTATCATCCCTCATCCGTACACCGGTCGCTGGGTACATTCCTGCGATAGAACTACGGGGGGCCCTGGATCAACTGGAGGGATGTCCCGGCCGACCAGAAGGCCTTCTGGTTTGAGCACTTTTCGGTACGTAAAAGTTTATTTCCTTTTAACATTTATTATGTTATGTTATAACTTACGTACTTCTATGATTTTTTCAGCGGACTTACTTCTTCCCTCCCCACCGCGTCGTTGCTATTGAGGCTATTTTTTCCAGCATTGCCAGCAAGCTCATTAGGGACGCGATCCTCGACCAAAAGGATCGCGATCGCCGAAGAGAGCCTATTCAGGGTTGGATCTCTGCCGCCGACTGGGCGGTAATGAAGAGGAGATTCGAGGAGGAAGCCTACAAGAAGAAGTCCGCGAAGTCTGAAAGAGCACGACAGGTGGGGTCGCAGTGGTGTGGTGGATCACGATCCATCATGGATTTTTTCACCCATATGGTACGTATCTCACCGTATACCCATAATTAATACTTTATAGTAATATATTTCTTTCAACTTAACTGACAAATCATATAATAATTTCGTAATAGGTTGAATCGGGAGAAGATCCAAACATGGTGACCTTGTTCCTCGCCACGCACATGAAGGGGGAGCGGTTCGTAGATGACAAGGCCCAAGACACCTATGTAAGTTTTACTTAATGCTAGTTTATTAATATTAATTTTTAGTTACGTAGAAAATTCATATAGATGTTATTTCTAGGCCGAGTTTTAGAAGTTTTACTTAATGCTAGTTCATTAATATTAATTTTTAGCGACCACGTGAGAATTCATATAGATGTTATTTCTAGGCCGCATTTTTGGGGCTTAGGGAGGCCAGGCCGACACGGTCAGAGGGAGCTGGTGCTAGCACTTCCCAGTAGCCCCCGGCCATCGCAGCTCAGTCAGATGACGAGCTGTGGACGAGGGCCATTCGTGGCATGCATAGGGGTACGTACTATGGTACGGGCTCCTATGGTGCCTTCATTGCGTCACAGGCCTCTACGACTGCCACTAGTGTGTCTGGCCCAGCATAGACTGAGGAGTCGCTCCACCACCAGCAGAGTGTCGATGCACAGATCGCAGCTCTGCGTGACGAGATGATGCAGATGATGGGGGGTCCGCATACAGATGATTCTGCGCTCATCTCACGCTTTTAGAGGCTTGAGGAGACTACTGAGGCACTGCGATAGATGACCCGCGCTACGCAGGAGGCTACACAGCGTTTGGTCGAGCAGATGCAGCAGTTCCAGGAGATGGCTACGGAGCGACCGTCTGCTGGTATGCCGGGAGCATCGTCTACATCCGGCGGTGCACGGGAGGACATGCTCATCCACTTGTTGTCACCGGAGGAGTATCAGACGATCCTGGCGTTGCGACGACAGTCATCTGGTGGCGCTCCTCCTCCTGATCCAGCTCCAGCAGCTGGTCCAGCTCCAGCACCGGGTCCAGCTCCAGGCGATCAGTAGTTCGTTTTTACATTTTTAGACTGTACTATATTTTTTACTTTGTACGTATTTGAGGATATTTACTTTGTCCGTTGAGGATATTGACTTTGTACGTATTTGCGGATATTGACTTTGTTCGTTGAGGATATTATATATTAACTTTGTTCGTTGCGGATAGTATTTTTTCTTTATATTTTTTGTATATTCTGGAATGTATTGTGCGTGCCGGTGTTGAGTGTTCCACCGAGGGGGTCGGCGAACCCAGGGATTGGATTCTGTATTTTGTATTTTGTATTTTGTATTTTGGCTCAGGCTCCAGCTCCATTTGCATTCTGGATTCTGTTTTTTTTTATATTTTTTAACTTAGCGACGTTTTTAGCGACGTTAAGATTCGTCGCTAAATGTTAGCGACATTAATAAATGTCGCTAAAATGCTGACTTGGCAACACGTGGCACCAAATCTGATGTCAGCACGTCGTCGCCAAAACGTCGCAAAAGTGTCGCTAAACGGCGACCACACGATAATATTGCCATTTGCGTCGCTAATTAGCGTCAACGTAAAAACGTCACAAATAACGTCGCTAATTAGCGACGTTTATAACATCGCTAAATAACGTCGCCATAGCGACGTTTTATCGTTTAGCGACACATTTTTTTTCGTCGTTTCCAAAACGTCGCTAAAAATGTCGCTAATTTCACTTAGCGACATTTTTGTCGAGTTTAGCGACGTTTTGAAACGTCGCTAATCTGACAAATTTTTGTAGTGAGAGTGTCACGACCCGCACCCTGATTAGGGGCACGAGTACGTGGTTACGTCCAGCTTACACCACAGAATCGGCGGTAGAACGCTGTATAGGTCGTCTACAAAAACTACACAATACAGTATAAGGGTACCTGTACAGTATATACACTCCGAATGGAGGTGACATAGCAAATACAGTCTCAATCACAAGATAAAACTAAGGTAGATAGCACGGAAAGAAAATATGATAGATGAAAATAGGAAATAAGTTCAAGATCCAATACAAGCCCATAGATATACACAACATCACAGGGTCACAAAATATAATATAGAATACTACAGTCTAAAAGTACTAGCTGGATCGCAGTCCAGGCAAACCTAACTAAGCTATACTACTCTGGGAGTGCAAAGTCTAGTGGCTCAACTAACAGGCCACAGTCCTGGCCTAAGCCTCCATCTATCTCGACCCCATAGAAGGTCGAGCAGTCTGCCTCAAAAATATCTGTAATATATATCAACGGTATCCTGTCAGGAAAATGAGCAAGTACAAACACTAACAGCAGTTCCATATAAATTGACAAATTCTATAAGAGACAGTATAATAAAATACAAGACAAAGATATGGGATGACTTGGGAGCCATTCAAAAACCGAGCTACAACCCGTAAACGAAACAAGGATCGGGGTTGTAACCCTTCTCCCTATGATAAATAAATATATAAATATGCCTTGAATTATTAGAGCATTATGTGATCAGCTTGGAAATGTTACAAGACAGGCTATCCACTTGGCCCGATAATCATATAAAAATCACTGGAAAGGGTCATGCCGGCCAACCTGGATAACGAGCACATGAATAAGATCTCGCTACACCCTACGTGAGGTGAGAGTGGCGCAAGCACATGAATATAGTGACGTGGTGGCTTTGATCACATAGCCCCTAATAATTCTCCATCCCCGAATAGTATAATGGATCTGGACATGACACGTCATGACACAGGACTCAAAAGCAGGTCCAGCCCACTCCCAAGTCAATGTTTATACAAGTACAGGTAACAAGACAGGAAATGTACCAATATACCAAGAAAATCTAGGAACAAGATCTCATGTCATGATCCAACATATACTAGTCCGTGAACTATCGTATTAGGAAATCAAGTAAGACACTACAATGAATCGGATATAGCAGATATCAAGACAATGAAAACTATCAGTGAATGTACTCGCCTGTGGTCCTGAGCTGATAAGGTGAACAGATGCTCAGAGAAATCACAGACCTAAAGATGAGATACCATGAGTCCAAACAGGATTTAATAATGAAAGAAAAGCTAATCTAGTCATGATATTCAAGTCTAAGTCAAAACTAGGTCAATCT